>MU263346.1:17500-32500 GCA_020310875.1 Ceratopteris richardii
GTGAGATTGAGATTGAGATTGAGATTGAGAGTACTAGTATGAATGCGATTCTGATAGCTCGGGGGTGGTCGGGTGGTTGAAGCTTTGGTTAGAAGCTATTGATTGTACTTGGAGTTTGACATCTGAAGATTCATAAGATAGGATTTCTTTGATTAATGAGTGCTTTGAACACTTTGTCTAATTTTTTAATGATACTAATGTTTACACATTTCTTTTCTATATTGGATTAATTACATTTATGGGCTTGATGAGGAATGCTTCAAGTGGTATCAGAGCGGAATCGATCCTCGACGATGCTAGAGGGTTTGATGCAAAGGATCCATGAGCAAGAGGAGCTTATTGAGAATCTTCTTGGAGGATTATGAAAAGATGAGGCCGAAGAGCAACCAAAGGGCCTCACTATGCAAGATTAGCAAGATAAGTTCTTCCTTCATCATTTTCTTCATGAGCATGAATTGTGTTATTACACTTCATTTGACGAATATGATCTTGATAAGAGTTACAAGACGAGATAATTCTAGAGTCATGTGTCATAACATGAAGCACTTTGTTTCAAGGAGAGTCTCTATATAATCCTCTCAAGAGGTTTGAGGTAAATTTCGCAAACAGAAAATCATACACATAAACTTTGATTCTGTCAGCAGTCCAAACTAAAAGAAATCACGACGGAGAATCAACATATACATTAGATAATTGTATGCACGTTTCATCATTGCTTCAGAAGCATATATTGCAGGAGTTTCCAATGAAAGATAGAGAGTCTGCTTTGAATTCTTTAATGTTTTGGAGGGTTTGACTTCTGACATGACTAGAAGCAATATGAAGGGCATAGAAGACATGTACTGATAGTTTTGAGATTCTTGGTCTGAGAATTTAGCCACGATGGATGCTTTAGATAGCTCAAGCAAATTATATAATAAGGAATACATTGATCACTTGAGGGAAAGCATGGAAGAGAACAGCAGAAATTGAATACAGTTACAGGGGGGATGCAGATAAATATATACGAAGATTAGGAGCAGTAGCAAGAGATAAAGAACCACACAAGATCAGAGGGATAGGAATGATTTGAACATGTTGCTCACATTCGATTGATTCAGAGGATAGAATACTTTGGATTGAATGAATTGAAGGTACAAGTAGATGCTACAATGCCATCCAGAGTATTACAGCATATATGGCAATAAAATATACAGAAAATGATAACATGATGGAAACATATGAAGAATAGTGCGATCATGTCACTGTTCAGGAAGTTGTAGACTATGCTGGACTGATAGTTTAGTTTCTCACATCATTCAAAGACACCCCCTTTCATACATATTTGTTCCAAAGAAGAGAGTCGAAGGTCAGCTATTCAATGCTTTGTATGCCTTGAGGAAGTGAGCACACATGGAGGAGTGGCGACTATAGCTTACGACCATAGGGGATGCATGAACTGCCTACAATAGATATGTGGATGAGCTCTCCGCCTTTCGGAGATCATGATATGTCACCATGTAGTTATTGAACACCTCCAAGAAAGCTTTGCAGGAGGAGAGGAATGTTCCATCTCAGAGTGGAGTAAAGTTATTTAGGGTGATTCTCAGGCATGTCGGTTACCGCACGACGATGGGTTTGCCAACGATGATGATGATGTGGAATGGATTTCGTAACAAGCAGACATGCAGTCTAATTCATCATCATTTCGAAGAATAACAGATATTCTTATTTGTTGTAAACAGTAATGCATATCACATTGTGGTGCATGATGTAATTAAGTCAACATGCACGAAGAGGTGGACGATGTGTTACATATGGGGATTCTGAAGGAATTTTTATTAAAGATGAAGCTTAAACATATCAAATGTATAAGGACAATCATCTTTGATCCTTGAGAGTGAAGAATAGATCTTCATCTCCTTTTCTATGCTGTTTTTTGAGAATAAATAATGAACACTTTATAGGAAGTAATTTCTACTTAAGTTTTCACATCATCCAAGTGAGAAGATGTCAGCAAACAACACAGTCTATCTTTTATATCCTCTCCTGCTTCGATGTGCACGTGTTGCTCTCACCCACTCCCTCTCCTGTGTTAGCAACACATATAAGATGGTGAAGAAAGTGAAACATATGGTTGCATGTTGGTTTCATGCTCACATAGTTCAGCTCCACAGGTCTGAACGAGTGGTGCATGGACTGTTTGATGTCATTGTTGTCTTCAAGGAAGTCAAGTGAATAGATGTTTTTGTATCCAAATACACGATCCAAGATCATACAAGAGGTTCAACTTATGATTACATACAGAGAGTAGGTGTGCGATAGAAATCAGAAGACTGGGTGGAAGATATATCAGAGGCATTTCACATGTACCGTATGGAGCGATTGAGGAGTTATCAAAGAATTGGACTTCTGCAAAATTATACATTTATTTCATGTATAAACCGGCTATTGTGGGTGACTCAACGACATCCATGGATACGTCAGATCATTAGATAAACCATACATATTAGAGAGATAAGTGTAGACATGTTAGATGTAAGGGTACATTGATCGCGCAATAAATTTCTCCTAGCGATAGGGGAATGAGTATAGCTTTGAGTTGCAAGACTTTCCAAGAGAGGATTCCTATGTGAAAGCAACAGAGTTGAGCAAAACTATTCATAGATGAATGGCCGAATGCAAAGTATGATGGAAACCAATTTAATATGCTTTTCTGAGGAGTCACTTGTTGTGAGCAAAGGCATGGTTCGACGAATAACAGAATCCCTTCGAATTATGAGGATGATGATGAAGATGAAAAACGGTCTACAAGAGATAAGTGTCACAAATTTTTCTATGATTTAACTAATGTTCTGCTCTCAATTGTTCCTTAGATCCAAGTGATGTTTAAGGAAATATTATGGCCCATTTGTGGAAAAGGATATTACTATTTATATGTATCACGTGAAGGGCTACGCATCAATGTTGCATTGAAAGTTAGCAATGATTTCGATAGCATCCATTGTTCTCCAACTCTGAGGACAGAGTTCTTCAAAGAGGAGAAGAATGTAACATACCAATCATAGGGATATACATAATTTATTGTTCGAAAGCATATCGACTATCAAAGTCATTTGGTAAACATTAGTAACTCATTAAATGTTTGTAGATGGGGAAACCGAGGGGGCTAATCGGGTACTTGAAGATATGTTGCATATATATGTGAGCATTTGCCCTTAGTCGAGTTTGTATACATTAGTGCATGGCACAACCTTTTATCACTATTCTTAGGTGGAAAAGTTACTGTTGTGACAATGTCTGGCGAGGAAGACATTAGCTTTCTGTGTTTATCTGTAGAGCTTGAGAAACTTTCTTTGTATGTGAGTGTGAACCCAATATGTGTCAATGTGAAACCTTTACAAAAATAAAGCAAAGCAAAACTAAAAATACAAACTAAAACGTAAATCGCATATGGAGTGAATTAAAAAAAAAAAAAAAAGCATGACGATTAGCTTTATTAGAAAGAAGTGCCGAAAATCACGTAGACCACTAACTTTTTCCTTATTTCGTTTGCTTCCCATCAGTGCATGCAGCGGCAGCAGCGTACAATCAGATATTATAGCGGTCCAAGTAATTTCATGTACATAATTGGTAGGGTACAGAGAAGATTAACATTACCCTGCGCAAGGATGACACGCTACAAATTGAGATGATTTGCAGAAGCAAAAGGGGATGCAGAGAAAAATGAGCAGATCATAAGTGTTGCATAACATATCTGAAGGATGATTCGCATGAGGCAGAAGACTGGGACATAAGGATATCAAAGCGCGTCGGCAGATGTTGAAGAAGACGAAGATATTCTTGAAGTGGTGATGGTGTTACTTTCTAAGGGCTTCATTAGGACCTTCAGCCTCTCGGAGCATGAGATGGGCATCGCTTGTTTGATTGAGGAATCACATGGAAGATGGAAGACGTTGTAGCATATGACGATAGATGAAGAATAATTATGATTGATGCTGAATCTTTGGATGCTAATGGAGGAACGACTATGTGAAGAAGAAACATCGAACGCTGAAGATAGGGGAACACAAATTTCAATAGAAGGAGCTCTGAATGATGATATCTGAGAGGACGTGATGATGCAAAGAGGTGCAAGTAGCAGATCGCTGGCAGAAGGGATTTGAAAAGCATTATGCTGTTTCAACAAGGTTTTATTTTCCTTGTCACATCCTACATCTGACATCGAAGTGCTGCGATCTCCATCTCCAAATAGCACTGCCAATGCCTCTTAAAGGTTGCACTCGAGTTTCTCATAGTGCTTTTGTTGTCCCTCTTGCATGGTTTCATGAGACTTCGAGGGAGGACAAGTAAGGTTGTTCCGAAATGCATTCCATAGTGGAACAACATCCAGCAGAGACTTCGAGGGAGGACAAGTAAGGTTGTTCCGAAATGCATTCCATAGTGGAACAACATCCTGCTGGGATTGTGCATACCTTTGTGGTAGTTGGCTATGTACCATGCGCAACCATAGACTGTCCTAGTCGAACACATAAGAATCTGGTGAAGAGGATGGATTTCGATGCCTTTATCTCACTTCTTGCGATAGATGATTTCAACATGGATTCTTGCTTCATCCAACTATTGGTTCTGACACACGGATGTTGTGATATTTATCTATGCATGGATGTCAAACGCTTATATGCAGATGCCGACATCAAGATTGAGAAGAAAAGGATCGTGCAGGATTTTTGTTTTCTCATGCAAGATTAAGAAGATTGAGATTGAGATTGAGATTGAGATTGAGATTGAGATTGAGAGTGAGATTGAGATTGAGATTGAGATTGAGAGTACGAGTATGAATGCGATTCTGATAGCTTGGGGGTGGTCGGGTGGTTGAAGCTTTGGTCAGAAGCTATTGATTGTACTTGGAGTTTGGCATCTCAAGATTCATAAGATAGGATTTCTTTTATTAATGAGTGCTTTGAACACTTTGTCGAATTTTTTAATGATACTAATGTTTACACATTTCTTTTCTATATTGGAGTAATTACATTTATGGGCTTGATGAGGAATGCTTCAAGTGGTATCAGAGCGGAATCGATCCTCGACGATGCTAGAGGGTTTGATGCAAAAGATCCATGAGCAAGAGGAGCTTATTGAGAATCTTCTTGGAGGATTATGCAAAGATGACGCCGAAGAGCAACCAAAGGGCCTCACTATGCAAGATTAGCAAGATAAGTTCTTCCTTCATCATTTTCTTCATGAGCATGAATTGTGTTATTACACTTCATTTGGCGAATATGATCTTGATAAGAGTTACAAGACGAGATAATTCTAGAGTCATGTGTCATAACATGAAGCACTTTGTTTCAAGGAGAGTCTCTATATAATCCTCTCAAGAGGTTTGAGGTAAATTTCGCAAACGGAAAATCATACACATAAACTTTGATTCTGTCAGCAGTCCAAACTAAAAGAAATCAGGACGGAGAATCAACATATACATTAGATAATTGTATGCACATTTTATTAGTGCTTCAGAAGCATATACTGCAGCGGTTGCCAATGAAAGATAGAGAGTCTGCTTTGAATTCTTTAATGTTTTGGAGGGTTTGACTTGTGACATGACTAGAAGCAATATGAAGGGCATAGAGGACATGTACTGATAGTTTTGAGATTCCTGGGCCGAGAATTTAGCCACGATGGATGCTTTTAGATAGCTCAAGCAAATTATATAATAAGGAATACATTGATCACTTGAGGGAAAGCATGGAAGAGAACAGCAGAAATTGAATACAGTTACAGGGGGGATGCAGATAAATATATACGAAGATTAGGAGCAGTAGCAAGAGATAAAGAACCACACAAGATCAGAGGGATAGGAATGATTTGAACATGTTGCTCACATTCGATTGATTCAGAGGATAGAATACTTTGGATTGAATGAATTGAAAGTACAAGTAGATGCTACAACGCCATCCAGAGTATTACGGCATATATGGCAATAAAATATACAGAAAATGATAACATGATGGAAACATATGAAGAATAGTGCGATCATGTCACTGTTCAAGAAGTTGTAGACTATGCTGGACTGATAGTTTAGTTTCTCACATCATTCATAGACACCCCCTTTCATACATATTTGTTCCAAAGAAGAGAGTCGAAGGTCAGCTATTCGATGCTTTGTATGCCTTGAGGAAGTGAGCACACATGGAGGACTGGCAACTATAGCTTACGACCATAGGGGATGCATGAACTGCCTACAATAGATATGTGGATGAGCTCTTCGCCTTTCGGAGATCATGATATGTCACCATGTAGTTATTGAACACCTCCAAGAAAGCTTTGCAGGAGGAGACGAATGTTCCATCTCAGAGTGGAGTAAAGTTAATTAGGATGATTCTCAGGCATGTCGGTTACCGCACGACGATGGGTTTGCCAACGATGATGATGATGTGGAATGAGTTTCGTAACAAGCAGACATGCAGTCTAATTCATCATCATTTCGAAGAATAACAGATATTCTTATTTGTTGTAAACAGTAATGCATATCACATTATGGTGCATGATCTAATTAAGTCAACATGCACGAAGAGGTGGACGATGTGTTACATATGGGGATTCTGAAGGAATTTTGATTAAAGATGAAGCTTAAACCTATCAAATGTATAAGGACAATCATCTTCGATCCTTGAGAGTGAAGAATAGATCTTCATCTCCTTTTCTATGCTGTTTTTTGAGAAAAAATAATGAACACTTTACAGGAAGTAATTTCTACTTAAGTTTTCACATCATCCAAGTGAGAAGATGTCAGCAGACAACACAGTCTATCTTTTATATCCTCTCCTGCTTCGATGTGCACCTGTTGCTCTCACCCACTCCCTCTCCTGTGTTAGCAACACATATAAGATGGTGAAGAAAGTGAAACAATTGGTTGCACGTTGGTTTCATGCTCACATAGTTCAGCTCCACATCTCTGTCCGAGTGGTGCATGGACTGTTTGATGTCATTGTTGTCTTCAAGGAAGTCAAGTGAATAGATGTTTTTGTATCCAAATACACGATCCAAGATCATACAAGAGGTTCAAATTATGATTACATACAGAGAGTAGGTGTGCGATAGAAATCAGAAGACTGGGTGGAAGATATATCAGAGGCATTTCACATGTACCGTATGGAGCGATTGAGGAGTTATCAGAGAATTGGACTTCTGCAAAATTATACATTTATTTCATGTATAAACCGGCTATTGTGGGTGACTGAACGACATCCATGGATACGTTAGATCATTAGATCAACCATACATATTAGAGAGATAAGTGTAGACATGTTAGATGTAAGGGTACATTGATCGCGCAATAAATTTCTCCTAGCGATACGGGAATGAGTATAGCTTTGAGTTGCAAGACTTTCCAAGAGAGGATTCCTATGTGAAAGCAATAGAGGTTAGCACAACTATTCAAAGATGAATGGCCGAATTCAAAGTATGATGGAAACCAAGTTAATATGCTTTTCTGAGGAGTCACTTGTTGTGAGCAAAGGCATGGTTCGACGAATAACAGAATCCGTTCGAATTATGAGGATGATGATGAAGATGAAAAACGGTCTACAAGAGAGAAGTGTCACAAATTTTTCTATGATTTATTTAATGTTCTGCTCTCAATTTTTCCTTAGATCCGAGTGATGTTTAAGGAAATATTATGGACCATTTGTGGAAAAGGATATTACTATTTATATGTATCACGTGAAGGGCTACGCATCAATGTTGCATTGAAAGTTAGCAATGATTTCGATAGCATCCATTGTTCTCCAACTCTGAGGACAGAGTTCTTCAAAGAGAAGAAGAATGTAACATACCAATCATAGGGATATACATAATTTATTGTTCGAAAGCATATCGACTATCAAAGTCATTTGGTAAACATTAGTAACTCATTAAATGTTTGTAGATGGGGAAACGGAGGGGGCTAATCGGGTACTTGAAGATATGTTGCATATATATGTGAGCATTTGCCCTTCGTCGAGTTTGTATACATTAGTGCATGGCACAACCTTTTATCACTATTCTTAGGTGGAAAAATTACTGTTGTGACAATGTCTGGCGAGGAAGACATTAGCTTTCTGTGTTTATCTGTAGAGCTTGAGAAACTTTCTTTGTATGTGAGTGTGAACCCAATATGTGTCAATGTGAAACCTTTACAAAAATAAAGCAAAGCAAAACTAAAAATACAAACTAAAACGTAAATCGCGTATGGAGTGAATTAAAAAAAAAAAAACAAAAGCATGACGATTAGCTTTATTAGAAAGAAATGCCGAAAATCAAGGAGACCCACTAACTTTTTCCTTATTTCGTTTGCTTCCCATCAGTGCATGCAGCAGCAGCAGCGTATAATCGGATATTATAGCGGTCCAAGTAATTTCATGTACATAATTGGTAGGGTACAGAGAAGATTAACATTACCCTGCGCAAGGATGACACGCTACAAATTGAGATGATTTGCAGAAGAAAAAGGGGATGCAGAGAAAAATGAGCAGATCATAAGTGTTGCATAACATATCTAAAGGATGATTCGCATGAGGCAGAAGACTGGGACATAAGGATATCAAAGAGCGTCGGCAGATGTTGAAGAAGACGAAGATATTCTTGAAGTGGTGATGGTGTTACTTTCTAAGGGCTTCATCAGGACCTTCAGCCTCTCGGAGCATGAGATGGGCATCGCTTGTTTGATTGAGGAATCACATGGAAGATGGAAGACGTAGCATATGACGATAGATGAAGAATAATTATGATTGATGCTGAATCTTTGGATGCTAATGGAGGAACGACTATGTGAAGAAGAAACATCGAACGCTGAAGATAGGGGAACACAAATTTCAATAGAAGGAGCTCTGAATGATGATATCTGAGAGGACGTGATGATGCAAAGAGGTGCAAGTAGCAGATGGCTGGCAGAAGGGATTTGAAAAGCATTATGCTGTTTCAACAAGGTTTTATTTTCCTTGTCACATCCTCCATCTGACATCGAAGTGCTGCGATCTCCATCTCCAAATAGCACTGCCAATGCCTCTTAAAGGTCGCACTCGAGTTTCTCATAGTGCTTTTGTTGTCCCTCTTGCATGGTTTCATGAGACTTTGAGGGAGGACAAGTAAGGTTGTTCCGAAATGCATTCCATAGTGGAACAACATCCTGCTGGGATTGCGCATACCTTTGTGGTAGTTGGCTATGTACCATGCGCAACCATAGATTGTCCTAGTCGAACACATAAGAATCTGGTGAAGAGGATGGATTTCGATGCCTTTATCTCACTTCTTGCGATAGATGATTTCAACATGGATTCTTGCTTCATCCAACTATTGGTTCTGACACACGGATATTGTGATATTTATCTATGCACGGATGTCAAACGCTTATATGCAGATGCCGACATCAAGATTGAGAAGAAAAGGATCGTGCAGGATTTTTGTTTTGTCATGAAAGATTAAGAAGATTGAGATTGAGATTGAGATTGAGATTGAGATTGATATTGAGATTGAGAGTGAGATTGAGATTGAGATTGAGATTCAGAGTACGAGTATGAATGCGATTCTGATAGCTCGGGGGTGGTCGGGTGGTTGAAGCTTTGGTCAGAAGCTATTGATTGTACTTGGAGTTTGACATCTCAAGATCCATAAGATAGGATTTCTTTTATTAATGAGTGCTTTGAACACTTTGTCTAATTTTTTAATGATACTAATGTTTACACATTTCTTTTCTATATTGGAGTAATTACATTTATGGGCTTGATTAGGAATGCTTCATAAATATACATATACGGATACGTATACATATACATATACATATACATATACGTATACATATACATATACATATACATATACATATACATATACATATACACATACATATACAAATACATATACATATACATATACATATACATATACAATAAATATACATATAGATATACATATACATATACATATACATACACACATATATATATACATATACATATACATATACGTATAAATTTACATATACATATACATATAGATATACATATAGATATACATATACATATACATATACATATACATATACACATACATATACAAATACATATACATATACATATACGTATACATATACAATAAATATACATATAGATATACATATACATATACATATACATACACACATATATATATACATATACATATACATATACGTATAAATTTACATATACATATACATATACAAATACATACACATATACATATACATATAGATATACATATACATATACATACACACATATATATACATATACATATACATATACGTATACATATACATATACATATACATATACATATACATATACATATACATATACAATATATATACATAGACATATAGATATACATTTACATATACATATACATATACAAATACATACACATATACATATACATATACATATACATGTACATATACATGTACATATACATGTACATATACATATACATATACATATACATATACATATACATACACATATACATATACATATACATATACATATACGTATACATATACATATACATATACATATACATATACATATGAAGTATTTCGATGGCGATGCACCGTACTGCACTCTCCTTCTCGAGAGCTCCACGACGATATGCTCGGAGTAGAAACCCAGCTCTTGACTCCGCACACAGTACTCCGCACAGAGGCTGTAGAATACGCAGAAAACACAGTACACAGGGAGCACGACGACAGACTTCTTAGGTCTTACAAATGCGGTCGAACTTACAATCTGTGACTGACCAGGCCACTATATGTTTTATTAAAGAACATATACAAAGAAGTGTCCGGTGGCCATTTGGCCTTTCAGATGGACACTAACGGTAACAATCTCCCACTAAAGGCCAATATGGCCAGAGTAACTATGGGAGAAAAAAGAAAGAATGATAAAGAATACCTGAGTGTAAGTATACAAACTATACCTCCCACCTGATGGGCATGTTACACAGTATACAAGTGACTGCGTAAGATCAAGAATCAAGTAACCCCCATCAAGTGACAATAGTGTCGAAAGCTATCCTGTGGTAGAGCTTTAGTCAAAGCATCTGTAGCATTAGATCGAGTGTGAACCTTTTCAAGAATAATGCTCTCAATGGCTAAGCAATCTCTAATGAAGTGATACCTCACCTCAATGTGCTTGGTCTTTGCATGATAGACCGGATTCTTAGCCAAAGCAATGGCACTCTGACTATCACTGAGCAAGTGAGGTACATGCTGAGGCAAACCCATATCACAAGCAAGACGAGAAAGCCACAATGCTTCCTTACATGCCTCACTTGCTGCAACATACTCTGCTTCTGTGGTGGAAACAACTGTACATTCTTGAAGACGAGATCTCCAAGAGATAGCACCTCCAGCAAAATGAAAAATGTACCCTGATGTAGACTTACGATTGTCTACACAACCAGCATAGTCAGAATCTGTGTAACCAATAATGGATGCTTTCCCTCTACCTAAGCATAGACACTTGTCCTTAGTGCCACTCAAATATATCATAATCATTTTGACCGCTTCCCAATGTTTCTTGCCAGGATTAGACATATATCTGCTCACAACTCCCACTGCAAATGCAATGTCTGGTCTTGTAGCTACCATAGCATACATGAGACTACCAACACCAGACTGATAGGGAATTTTGGTCATGAATTCCTTTTCCTCATCTGATTTGGGGCAGTCATCCTTGCTCAATTTCACATATGTGGGTAAAGGTGTACTCAATGCCTTTCCACCCTGCATATTGAATCGGTGAAGTACTTTGGATATGTACTCACTTTGAGACAAGTATATGCATCTTTTACTCCTATCACGAGTAATGCGCATGCCAAGAATGTGTTTGGCATCCCCCAAATCCTTCATATCAAATGTCTGACTCAACTTCTTTTTGAGAATTGACAAATCATAAGAGGACTTCCCAGCAATCAACATATCATCGACGTAAAGTATCAAGCATATCAAGCTGCCATCAGAACATCTCTTTGTGTAGAGACAATGATCCTCATTGCTCCGAGAATAGCCTTGGGACTTCATAAAAGCATCAAACTTTTGGTACCATTGTCTAGGAGACTGTTTAAGTCCATACAAGCTCTTCTTGAGCTTAGAAACTAGAGTTTCCTTGCCAGGAACTACATAACCCTCTGGTTGTTCCATATAGATCTCATATGTAAGATCTCCATGCAAGAAAGCTGTTTTCACATCCATTTGGACTAGCTCTAAGTCCTCCATTGCAACGAATCCAAGCAACATGCGCAAAGTAGTCATCTTGACCACTGGAGAGAAGATTTCCTCAAAATCAACACCATGTTGTTGCTTAAAACCCTTTGCAACAAGTCGTGCTTTATATTTTGGAGAAGCACTATCTGATGTGAATTTCAACTTATACACCCATTTACATGGTAAAGCTTTCCTGCCCTTTGGCAAAGGTACTAAGTCCCAAGTACCCTTCTTGTGAATAGAATCCAACTCACTCTTCATGGCACGCTCCCACTTGACATGATCCTCTATCTGCATAGCCTCTTTGTAGCAAGAGGGCTCATCGGCATCTGTTAGCATAACAAAATCTAAACCTGGAACATATCTATCAGGTAGATATGGGACACGTGCAGAACGTCTCAATGGTTGCTGAAGAGGAACATGTGCAGACTGATCTGAATGGACATTCTCTTGAACATCCCTATGTGCAGCATTTTTATGCATGCTAACCGGAGGACTAGTATCCTCGAACACCACTCTTCTCACTTCAACCTCCTTAATCGGCTGTTTATGCATCTTAGACTCATTAAAAATGACATCACTACTTCTGATCACTGACCGTGTTTCAGGATCCCATAAGCGATATCCAAATTGTCCTTCTCGACCATATCCAAGAAAAATGCATTTCTTTGACTTATGGTCCAACTTCTGTCTAAGATTCTTGGGTATATGAACATATGCTTCACACCCAAAAACTCGAAGATGATCATAATATGGTGGTTTCCCTCTCCATAACTCTTGTGCCACTTTCAGACCTTTGGCAGTACTAGGTGAAAGGTTAATCACATGAACTGCAGTCAATACTGCTTCTGCCCAAAAACCTTGTGAGAGGTTTGCATGATGCAACATAGAGACTAGTCTATCTTGAATAGTTCTATTCATCCTCTCAGCTACACCATTCTGTACTGGGGTATAAGGAGCTGTAAACTCTCTACGAATCCCTCTACACTGACAGAAAAGGCTGAATTCATGTGAGGTATACTCACCCCCATTATCTGAACGTAAAGCCTTAAGCTTAGTTCCTTTTCCAGTCTCAACTGAAGCAAGCCATTTTCTGAAAGTAGGGAATACATCATCCTTCGATTTGATAGGATATACCCAGACTTTTCTAGTAGCATCATCTATGAAAGTGACAAAGTAAAGAGAACCACCTAAGGACCTAGTGGGCATAGGACCACACACATCTGTATGAACAAGATCTAAAGGCTGAATTGAAGAGTCAATGTGCGTTTTATGCACATTTCTGGTTTGCTTTCCATATTGACAATGCTCACAAAATGAAAAATCAGAGAAAGATAACACAGGTAAGTAGCCAGAACGAGAGAGATTTTCCATTCCACTACGAGATATATGGCCCAAACGACCATGCCAAATACAAGCCATAGGCTGTTCAGTAACAGCTAACAAGTGTTCTTTCTCTGATACAAATAAAGGGTAAAGTGAGCCAACTTTCCTTCCTTTTGCAATAACCATATTGCCCTTTGATATACGAAAGGACTGAGCATAGAAGACCACCTTGTAACCAAGGTCATCGAGTTGACCAACTGACATCAAACTGCGTGATAACTGAGGTACATGGCGTACATTATGCATAGTAAATTTTGAACCATCAATGAACTGCACAACCACATCTCCAATCCCCACAACATCACACTGGTAAGAGTCACCAAGTCTCACGGTACCAAGAGACTTTGCTCCATAATTAGAGAACCATTCTCTATGTGGTGTCACATGGAAAGAAGCACCAGAATCTAGCAGCCAGGTGTGGGAAAGAGAATCAGCCATAAGTGCCTCAGATGGCACAGTACTATCAAGTGTCAACACATCAGCATCATCAGAAATAGCATTAATTTCTTCAATCTTCATAGTCGAAGTAGATGGTGCAGGTAACTGTTTAGCATGCCCATCAACATTCTGTCCTTTACCTTTAGCATTCTTTAATGCATAACAATCTTTCTTCATGTGTCCTTTCTTATGACAATAATGGCATTCAATATCCCTCTTCCTTGATTTACTTCTGCTCTTATTCCGTTGACCATTCTTTTCCTTGTTCTTGCTCCTGCCACGTTGTTGATTCTTTCCTTGGTAAGAATCACGAACATTATATGCATCTCCACTCTAAGTGCCAACCATAGATTTTCTACGAATCTCCTCACTCAAGAGTGCTCCACATATATCATCATAGACGAGTTTACCACCTGGTGCACTATTGCTAATAGCTATGCAAAATGTATCCCATGATGATGGCAGGGTGCATAACAGCAATACTGCTTTCATTTCATTGTCCATATCCATTTTCTGAGCCTGTAACTGGGAGAATATGGCATCAAACTCATTTAGATGAGCAGCAACACTATCTGTGTCCTTCATACGAAGGTCGTATAATTTTCTCATCAGATATACTTTATTTGATGCCGTCTCTTTTTCATATGTATTGCATAACTTCTTCCAAAGCTCCTCTGCACTTTCACAATCTAATACTGTAAAGTAAACATTATCTGCCAGGTGCAAGCGAATGGTAGACCTGGCCATTTCATCTAACTCATCCCAATCATCTTCATCCATGTCAGCAGGCGTCTTTGAAATCCCATTTACTGGCTTCCATTGCCTTCTTTGAATCAGCACATCTTTAATCTGATTCTTCCATAGAGCAAAGTTTGTGCCATCAAATTTTTTATCTCAAAATGGTCTTTGCC
>MU263347.1:15000-17500 GCA_020310875.1 Ceratopteris richardii
TTGCATTTTTCATCATCCCTCAAACCATTAAGGGTAAAATCTAGTAGGAAATTATCATTAATATGATAGCCAATAGAATGTAATGCATCACTAAATTCCTTTACCTTCAAAATTAATTAATTGATATTGTTTCTTGGTGAGTTCCATCAATTTGTTGAGATCATTCTCTCATTTTATCTTCCCAACTCTCATGGATGTAGAGTAAAGACTGTATGTATCTCAATTGGCTATGTGTCCAATAACTTCATTGCTAATGCGCTTTAAGAGAATAAAGATCACTCTCCTATCCCTTTCATTCCAGTCAATAAATTCTCTCAGCTAAGCATTGGTGGGGTTACATCCTAATCTAAGTCTTGGTGTGATGCACTTATCAATACCAACAATTCCTTGCCTATAAGAAAGCTTGACATCCTTAACTTCCATGGTTGGAAGTAGGTTTTGAAAAGCTTTTTCATTTCTATTTTGAACTCATCCATTGTGATCTAATTGTACATTGGGATGCTCCCTAAGTGACTTTGGATATAATATGAGTGATGTAAGTCTTGATGCTTTACTTTTGGTCCCCAAGCACATTGAAAAAACTTATGTAGCCATGTCATTCCTTCAAAGAGAGATCCCTCTTGATTAATGAACTTGTGAAATTTTAAGATTCATAGATTCCTTCTTGGCAACGTTAACAATTGTGGAGGACAGAGTTACAATAATGCTTGCACACAGAGAGAAGTGTGCTTACTCAAAATGAAAAAAGAAAAGAGTAAGAAAAGCAGTAGCCTAAGCAAAGCTCTTGCTTACTAACACTCCATCACACTAAGGATGACTTATTCAAGATGAAACCTATTAGGATCAAATCATATGGAAATACACACACACACATACATATATATATATATATATATATATATATATATATATATATATATATATATATATATATATATATATATATATATATATATATATATATATATATATATATATATATGTGTGTGTGTGTGTGTGTGTGTGTGTGTGTGTGTGTATGTGTGTGTGTAAGCCATTGGTTCAGTTTTCTCATAGTTTTACTATGTTCTTCTATCGAGAAGAATTTTTTTTTGTAATAGATCATATAATGGGTTCACAATATGAGCAAATTGAGGCATCCAAATTACATAAAAGACACAAGATCCTAATAATCTCCTCATTTCACTAACATTGTGACATACCTCTCAAATCCTACTAATGCAATCAACTTTTCATGGATATGGCCTATGGCCTAAAACCTAAACCCTTAACCATAAACACTAAATCATAAAACCTTTAACCCTAAATTCTTAACCCTAAATGCTAAACCATAAACCCTAAATCATAAAGCCTAAACCCTAAACTCTAAACCCAAAACCCTGAATCTTGAACCCTAAACTCTAAACCTTAAGCCTTGGATCCTAAACCCAAAACCCTAAACCTAAACCCTAAACCCTTAACCCCAAACTGTTAATCAAAAACCCTAAATCCTAACCTTAAATCCTAAGCCCTAAACCCTAAGTTGTAAATCTTAGATCCTAAACCCTAAACCCTAAATTCTATAGCTTCAATTCTAAAGCCTAAACCTTAAACCATAAACCCTCAACCCTAAACTCTAAACCTTAAACCCTAAACTCTAAATTCTAAACACCTTAACCATAAATCTTAAACCCTAAATCCAAAACCCTAAATCCTAATCCATAAACCGAAATCCTAAACATCAAACTCTAAACCCTATACTCTAAAACAAGAAGCCCTCAAACCTAAAACTTTAACCCTAAACTCTAAAACCTAAATCATAACCCATAGATCCTAAACCCTAAATCCTAGACTCTAAACCCTAAACTCTAAAAACTAGAAACTAAACCCTAAAACATCAACCTTAAATCCTAAACCCTAAACCCTAAACCCTAAACCCTACATCCTACACCCTAAACCCTAAACACTATGATCGAAAACATACACCCTAAACCCTAAAGCATTCCCAAAACCCTAGACCCTAAACCCTAAGCCATAAACCGTAAACCCCAAACCCAAAACCAAAAACCCTTAGCCCTAAACTATAAATCTAAACCCTAAACCCTAAACTCTAAACTCTTCAGTCCTAAGCCCTAAAACCTAATCCCTAAACCCTAAACCCTAAACCTCAAACCCTCAACCCTATACCATAAACCCTAAACCCAAAGCATTTTAATATAAAACCTTAACCGAAATCCCAGAGACCTAAATCCTAAACCTTAAACCCTAAACACTAAAACTTAAAACCTAAACCCTAAATCCTAAATCATAAACCATCAATGCTAAACCCTAAACCTTATACCCTAAAACTTAACCCCTAACCCCTAAATGCTGAAACCTAAACCCAAATCCCTAAAACCTAAACTCTAAACCCTTTACCCTAAACCCTAAAACTTTTAGATGATTCTCAGGTTTGTACATTTAGATGATCCTCCCAGCAATCAAAATGAGGTTCATAAATTCAAGTGAGATCTTCTATACT
>MU263347.1:22500-27500 GCA_020310875.1 Ceratopteris richardii
CATTCTCTGTATAATCTCTGAGGAAAGTTTGCTGGAGTGAAGTGAGGTCTCTGCTTGACTAGCAGTTGTGAGCATTCAAGTAGCTCATGTTGTAGACATTGTTTCTCTTTGTGTAAGCATCCATTTCAAGTGAAATTTGTTTTGTTGGAAAGCCCTTGGTGTCTACTACAGGTCTACAAAAGCTCACTAGAGTTCTCTGCATAAGCTCTGAGTAAGAGCATTTTTGGTGTGCAGAGGTCAAACAAGGATACCTGTGGAGGTCATTCGCGCTTCATCGTTGCTTAGGGGTTGAGATACTTCCCCCATCAGTGGTATCAGAGCATTTGGGCATCTTGGAGGTATCACATACAAGCAAGAAGACCTCTTGGAGTTGGTGGTTGAAGAGTTGCATCAACAAAAGCTTCTTGGAGGTAGCTCACATCAAGGGGGAGCTATTCTACTCAAATTTGCAAGAGCACAAGGTGTCCATCTAAGGAAAGCTTTGGATTGAGGTAACCTCAGAGCCTCATTTTCATTTTACACACATTGGAGCATTAGCCAAGGGCTAGGTCAAGTATCAAAGACTAGATATGGGAGACTTCAACACTCAAATTGAAAAGCTAGACAAAGGTAACTATCAACCATGGAGATTTAGGGTCTCCAACTATCTTATGGGCAAGGGCCTTTGGGGGTTGATTAGTGGAAGTGAACCAAGACCTAGGTTGGATGAGAATCCAACCAATGACCAGAGAAGGGCCTTTAGGGAATGGAATGAAAGAGACAAGAGGGTTATCTTTATTCTTTCCCAACACATTAGCAATAGCATGATCGCCATATCCAAGACCTGGATTCAAGCATGAAGGTATGGGAGACACTTGAAAGGCTTTATTCAACAAGCACCAAAGCAAGGAAGATCCAACTCAAGAATGAGCTCAACAACCTTAGGAAGAGCTCAGGGAGTAGCATAAATGACTACATACTTAAGGTCAAGGAGTTATCAGATGCATTGGGATCCATTGGAAGCCACGTAGACGATGACGATCTTGTGGCTTATACTCTCAATGGTTTGAGAGATGATGAGAAGTGGAAACCCTTTACCACTTCAGTTTATGTAAGGGATAATCTTCCCGATTTTGAGCAATTGGTTGCTCTCATGGTCACCGAAGAAATGAACATAGGTGGAAGTTCAACTAAAAGCAAAGATGCACAAGTTTTCTATGCAGGTAATCAAAGGGGCAAAGGAAGACAAGGACAAGGAAGGGGCAAAGGAAGGTTTGGAGGAAGGCAAGGCCACTCAAGAAATCAAGGACATGACCAAGGCACCTCATCACAAAGAGGGAGAGGAAGATCAAGAGGAAGAGGAGGACGACATCAACAAAACAGGAATCAAGATGGCGAAGGATGTTACATATGTGGCAAGTTTGGCCACTATGCTAGAGATTGCTACCAAGGAGGAAACCAAAGGAACTATAATCAAGGTTCTTCATACAAAGGCCAAGGTAATTATGCTTCTACAAGTTCAGAAAATGACAATCTCTTGATGATGCACATGAATGGGAATTCAAGCAAAGTAGATAACACTTGGTATATTGATAGTGGATGTAGCAACCATATGAGTTGCAATGCTTCTTGGTTTACTAATCTACATGTTCCCAAAGGTAAAGGACATGTAGAAACAGGTGATGATACAGCCCATGAGATCTCCCATGTTGGAGATGTAGCTTTGGATGACAAGGAGGAAGGAAGATGTCTCAAGGATGTCTTGCATGTACCTACCATCACAAAGAACTTGGTGTCCGTTGGGCAAATGGTTGAAAGAGGCTATCAAGTAAGGTTCAACAAAGGTGGATGCTTTGTGGAGAACCCTAAGCAAGGTTACAAGGTCATAGCAAGAGGAAAGAAGCAAGGGAGACTCTTCACTTTGGAGGTAAATTCTCATTCTACTCAACATGTCTACTTCACATATGGAAACAAGAGGATTTCGGAGTTGGACTTGTGGCACAAGAGGATAGGTCACATCAACATACAAAGAATGAAGGAAATGCAATTCAAGAGGCTGGTTGAAGGTCTTCCCAACTTCCAAGGACAAGGTATGAAGCATTTATGTGAATCTTGTCAACTAGGGAAGCAAGCGAGACTTCCATTCAAGAAGAGTGGCTACATAAGCCAACATCCATTGGAGTTGATACATACAGATGTGTGGGGGCCAACGAAAGAGCAATCCATTGGAGGTAACAAGTACTTTGTCACTTTTATAGATGATTGCACAAGGATGGTTTGGGTTTATTTCATCAAAAACAAATCAGATGTGTTTACATGTTTCAAAGCATTCAAGGCAATGGTAGAGAAGGAAACAGGTACATATATCAAGAAGCTAAGGTCCGATGGAGGGGGAGAATATTTCTCAAATGAGTTTTCTGATTTTTTAATGGATCAAGGCATCAAGAGGCAAGTAACATGCAGGTACACACCCCAACAAAATGGAGTAGTAGAGAGAAAGAATAGATACATTGCCAAGATCGCTAGAGCAATGCTTAATGAGATGAATGTACCTAACATGTTTTGGAGTGATGCAGCAAATACCGCCGTGTATCTAATGAATAGGGCTCCTACCTCAGGGATCCATGGCTTGACACCATATCAAGCCTATTATGGTAAGAAACCTGATCTTTCCCACTTGAAGATATTTGGATGTACTTGTTATGTACATGTGCCAAGTGAATTGAGGCACAAGCTACAACCAAAGGCAGAAAAGTGTGTGTTTCTAGGATATTCAAATGATCATAAAGGTTACAGGTGCTTCAACCCAAATACAAAGGACTTGAGGATATCAAGGGATGTAGCATTTGATGAGCTACTCCCTTGGTATAAGAAGTATGATTGTATGCAGGACTATGAAGAAGAAAAGCATGGACATGATGAAGAACAAATCGACCTAGAGCTAAGCGGCCCAAGGTGTTCCATCAATGAAGATAGTTCAAGCATGAACTCACCATGGAGGGGGAGATCTTCATCAAGCTATGAAGCACAATCAATCAACAAAGGCAAAGCAACATTGGTGGAGTTGGATGAAGAAGGTAATGAAGTTGAAGATGATGAAGGACACATGATGGAGAAAGAAGCCACGTCAAAGAAAGAGATCAAGTTCCCAAGGCAAAGGAGGTTTATTCCTCCAAAAGGTGAAGAAAGGAAGTCTTCTAGAGTTAAGTATCCAACTCAAAGGTTTACTTATGATTCATACATGGCAACACATTATGCATATATGAACAAAGTAGTAGAAGATCATGAGCCCGATTGCTATGAAGATGCAAGCAGGTACACCGAATGGAAAGAGGCAATGCAAGAAGAGATCGACGCACTTGAGGAAAATCAAACATGGACTCTAGTGCCCAAGAAGGAGAACATGAAGGTAATAGGTAATAAGTGGGTGTATAAAGTAAAGAGGAATTCAGATGGATCTATTTCTAGGTTCAAAGCAAGATTGGTGGCCAAGGGTTTTGCACAAACCTATGGAGTGGACTTTGAAGAGACATTCAGCCCCGTGGCAAAGATGAGCACCATTAGGACACTCATTGCAATGGCTGCTAGCAAAGGATGGAAGCTCTTCCAATTGGATATCAAGAATGCCTTTCTCAATGGAGACTTGGAAGAAGAGGTATACATGGAGCAACCACTAGGTTTTGTTCATAAAGAGTTTCCACATCATGTTTGTAGGTTGAAGAAGGCACTTTATGGCCTAAAGCAAGCTCCAAGGGCTTGGAACCAAAGGTTGGTGGACTATTTGATCAAATGTGGTTACAATCAATGCAAGGCGGATCCATCTCTCTTCATCAAACAAAGAGGAGAACTTGTGGTCTACATGTGTGTGTATGTAGATGATCTTATCATTACAGGTAATGATACAAAGGGCATTGAGGAGATCAAGGCAAAGCTTGGAAAGGAGTTTAGGATCTCTGATCTTGGAGATCTTAGGTATTTTCTTGGCATTGAAGTTGTATACAAAGAAGAAGGTATTATGCTCATACAAAGGAAGTATATTCTAGACCTACTTGAGAGGTTTGGGATGCTACATTGCAAGCCTATTTCAAATCCCATGGAAGTTAATGTAAAGCTAAGCTCCATTGATGGAGAGCCATTAGAGGATGTAACTTTGTATCGATCTATTGTAGGCTCTTTCAATTATGCCACAATAACCAGGCCTGACATAGCATATGGAGTTGGAGTGTTATCACAATTTATGCATAGTCCAAGGACTACACACTTGCAAGCTGCAAGAAGAATGTTGCGATATCTCAAAGCCACTATAAATGAAGGATTGTTCTACTCATTTGATGATGATATGCAGGTCAAAGCTTATTCGGATGCCGATTGGGCCGGTTCGAAGGAAGATAGAAGGAGTACAAGTGGTTACCTAGTCATGCTAGGTAGCAAGATCATCTCATGGATTTCAAAGAAGCAACCCACGGTGGCATTATCTTCCACCGAGGCTGAGTATAGAGCTTTGGCTCAAGTCACATGTGAGCTAATGTGGATTAAGAAGTTATTTATGGAGCTTAATTTGCAGGTTGACACATATCCAATTTTTTGTGACAACATGAGTAGCATTCATCTAGCATCGAACCCTGTCTATCATGCTAGAACCAAGCATATTGAAGTGCACTATCACTTCATAAGGGAAAAGGTGATATCCAAGGAAGTTTCAGTACATCATATTGGTACTAAGGACCAAGTTGCGGACATGTTTACAAAGGCTTTGGATGGGATGAAGATTTCAAAATTCAAGCAATGCATCAACATGAAGGAGCTTGGATGAGGATGAAGAATTGAAGCTTGAGGGGGAGTGTTAAAAGTCAAGCTTCAAGCTAAAAATTCGTGGGGAATCTTTTATGGACATGTGGAGCAATCAAAGGAAGCCAAAAGCCACGAGATTCCATCAAGAAAAGTCACTCAACCACTCCCCAACTCATCTCAACTAATTCCTCCAAGTTAGGAGGCTGATTTGGAAAGGTAGTTCCTAGATT
>MU263347.1:35000-44932 GCA_020310875.1 Ceratopteris richardii
CTTTGATTTTTGTCTCCTTCTTGATGTCCATACTTGAAATATATTAAGCAACTAGCTAGATTAGCTTCTTTTGTAGATTAGATTTGTCCTCCTCCTCTTCCTCCATGTCTCCCCATTTCCCTTTGTGATGAGGAATGGTCTCTTTGCTCTTATCTTTGCTTTTGACCTTGGACTCTTTCATCTTTGTTTGTGCGTGCTACTCTTCTATTGCCCTTGGCTTTACCTACATAAAATACTTGGCCCTCATTGCCTCTTTATTTTCTAACTCCAATTTTCATCTCCTTTGTGACCATCAAGGCCAAACATTTCTCAAAATGTGGAAGTGTTTTTGTGACATTAACCGAATTCATGAATGATTTGCATTTTTCATCATCCCTCAAACCATTAAGGGTAAAATCTAGTAGGAAATTATCATTAATATGATAGCCAATAGAATGTAATGCATCACTAAATTCCTTTACCTTCAAAATGAATTAATTGATATTGTTTTTATGTGAGTTCCATCAATTTGTTGAGATCATTCTCTCATTTTATCTTCCCAACTCTCATGGATGTAGAGTAAAGACACTATAAGGTTTGCCATACCTTGATATATGTATCTCAATTGGCTATGTGTCCAATATCTTCATTGCTAATGCGCTTTAAGAGAATAAAGATCACTCTCCTGTCCCTTTCATTCCAGTTAATAAATTCTCTCAGCTAAGCATTGGTGGGGTTACGTCCTAATCTAAGTCTTGGTGTGATGCACTTATCAATACCAACAATTCCTTGCCTATAAGAAAGCTTGACATCCTTAACTTCCATGGTTGGAAGTTGGTTTTGAAAAGCTTTTTCATTTCTATTTTGAACTCATCCATGGTGATCTAATTGTACATTGGGATGCTCCCTAAGTGACTTTGGATATAATATGAGTGATGTAAGTCTTGATGTTTTATTTTTGGTCCCCAAGCACATTGAAAAAACTTATGTAGCCATGTCATTCCTTCAAAGAGAGCTCCCTCTTGATTAATGAACTTGAGAAATTTTAAGATTCATAGATTCCTTCTTGCTCTAGAATCTCCTAAATATCATTACCGTTGCCTTAGATCCCTAGTGATGTTCTTGATGTTGTGATAGCACTAATTCAGAGATGTATCTAAGATGACCTCCACAAATAGAATTCTCTCCACATCTGCAACCCAAATGCATCTTTCTCATAGTTTTTACATAGAATTCAAGTGAGACTTTCTATACTTGTGAAGGATTACATGATCTTCCAAAGACAAAAGAAAATAAAATCATACAAAATAATCTGCTAAACTAAGAAAAAAAATTATGCAACATAGGCTAGTTTACTATGTGTATCGACTAGCCACATAGAAAGCACACTTCACTCTAGTAATCTTTTCTCAAAAACTAACCATAGAATCAAACTCAAAATGGACTGAATATTAGAAAATGGAAATGGACCTAATGACACCAACATAAGATGAAATGGATAAGTGTCGAGGTAGAACCAAGGCTCATAACTTAGAGCTAGATAGCTCTACTAAAGCCTTCCCATATAGAGAGAGAGAGATATATATATGAATCAGCACACCACTATTTTGCATGGTTCTCACAGATTACTCACAGACTAAATGGGCAACTTGGTGAGGAATAATAAGAATACATTATCTATGACATGATTTCAAGATTACATAAATTGCAACATTGAAAACTATGGAGTACAGAGTTATAATAATGCTTGCACACAGAGAGAGGCGTGCTTACTCAAAATGAAAATTAGTAAGAAAACCAGTAGTCTAAGCAAGGTGTCTTGCTTACTAACACTCCATCACACTAAGGATGACTTATTGAAGATGAAACCTATTGGGATCAAATCATTTGGAAATACACACACACACATGCACACACACACACACACACACACACACACATATATATATATATATATATATATATATATATATATATATATATATATATATATATATATATATATATATATATATATATATATATATATATATATATATATATATATATATATATAACCCATTGCTTCAGTTTCCTCATAGTTTTCCTATGTTCTTTTGTCGAGAAGAATTTCTTTTTTTCGTAATAGATCATATAATGGGTTCACAATATGAGCAAATTGAGGAATCCAAATTACATACAAAACACAAGCTGCAAATAATCGCCTCACTTCAATAACATTGTGACACACCTCTCAAATCCTACTAATGGCATCAACTTTCTGTGGATATGGCCTACGGCCTAAAACCTAAACCCTAAACCCTAAACACTAAACCATAAAATCTTTAACCTTAAATTCTAAACCCTAAACCCTAAATCCTAAACGCTGAACCCTAAACCCTAAACCCTAAATCTTGAACCTTAAACCCTAAACCCTAAACCCTAAGCCTTGGATCCAAAACCCTAAACCTTAAACATAAACCCTAAACCCTTAACCCCAAACCCTTAATTAAAAAACCTAACCTTAAATCCTAAACCCTAAACCCTAAGTTTTAACTCCTAGATCTTAAACCCTAAGCCCTAAACCCTAAATCCTAGAGCTTCAACCCTAAAGCCTAAACCTTAAACCCTAAATCCTAAACCCTAAATCCATTAACCTAAACCCTAAAACCTAAACTCTAAACTCTAAACCCCTTAATCATAAACCTTAAACCCTAAACCCTAATCCATAAACCTAAATCCTAAACGTCAAAATCTAAACCCTATACTCTCAAACGAGAAGCCCTCAAACCTAAACCTTTAACCCTAAACTCTAAGACCTAAATAATAAACCATAAATCCTAAACCCTAAACCCTAAACTCTAAACTCTACACCCTGTCCTAAACCATAAATCTAAACCCTAAACCCTAAACTCTAAACTCTTCAATCCTAGGCCCGAAAACCTAAACCCTAAATTGTAAACCCTAAACCTCAAACCCTAAGCCCTATACCCTAAACCCAAAGCATTAAATATAAAACCTAAACCCAAATCCCAGAGACCTAAACCCTAAACCTTAAACCCTAAACACTAAAACTTAAAACCTAAACCCTAAATCCTAGATCATAAACCATCAATGCTAAACCCTAAACCTTATACCCTAAAACCCTAAACCATAATCCCTAAACTCGAAACCCCTAAATACCAAACCTTAATCCCTAACCCCTAAATGTTGAACCCTAAACCCGAAACCCTAAACCCTGAACTCTAAACCTTTTACTCAAAACCCTAAAACTTTTAGATGATTCTCGGGTTTGTACATTTAGATGATGCTCCCATCAATAAAAATGAGGTTCATAAATTCAAGTGAGAGTTTCTATACTTGTGGAGGATTTACAGGATTTTCCAAAGACCAAAGAAAAAAAATTCACACAAAATAATTTGCTAAACTAAGAGAAAAAATTATGTAACATAGGCTAGTTTACTATGTGTATCAACTAGCCACATAGCAAGCAAACTTAACTCTATTAACGTTTTCTCAAGAACTAACCATAGAATGAAACTCAAAATGGACCGAATATTAGAAAATGGAAATGGCTACCCAATGACACCAACATAAGATGAAATGGATAAGGGTTGAGGTAGAACCAAGGCTCATAACTTAGAGCTAGATAGCTCTACTAAAGCCTTCCCATGTAGAGATAGAGAAATGAATCAGCACACTTCACTATTTTGCATGGTTATCAGAGATTACTCACAAACTAAATGGGAAACTCGGTGAAGAATAATAAGAATCCCTCAGCTATCACATGATTTCAAGATTACATAAATTGCAACGTTGACAATTGTGGAGGACAGAGTTACAATAATGCTTGCACACAGAGAGAAGTGTGCTTACTCAAAATGAAAAAGAAAAGAGTAAGAAAAGCAGTAGCCTAAGCAAGGCTCTTGCTTACTAACACTCCATCACACTAAGGATGACTTATTCAAGATGAAACCTATTAGGATCAAATCATATGGAAATACACACACACACACACATACATACACACACACACACACACACACATATATATATATATATATATATATATATATATATATATATATATATATATATATATATATATATATATATATATATATATATATATATATATATATATATATATATATATATATATATATATGTGTGTGTGTGTGTGTGTGTGTGTGTGTGTGTGTGTATGTGTGTGTGTAAGCCATTGGTTGAGTTTTCTCATAGTTTTACTATGTTCTTCTATCGAGAAGAATTTTTTTTTGTAATAGATCATATAATGGGTTCACAATATGAGCAAATTGAGGCATCCAAATTACATAAAAGACACAAGATCCTAATAATCTCCTCATTTCACTAACATTGTGACATACCTCTCAAATCCTACTAATGCAATCAACTTTTTGTGGATATGGCCTATGGCCTAAAACCTGAACCCTTAACCATAAACACTAAAGCATAAAACCTTTAACCCTAAATTCTTAACCCTAAATGCTAAACCATAAACCCTAAATCATAAAGCCTAAACCCTAAACTCTAAACCCAAAACCCTGAATCTTGAACCCTAAACTCTAAACCTTAAGCCTTGGATCCTAAACCCAAAACCCTAAACCTAAACCCTAAACCCTTAACCCCAAACTGTAATCAAAAACCCTAAATCCTAACCTTAAATCCTAAGCCCTAAACCCTAAGTTGTAAATCTTAGATCCTAAACCCTAAACCCTTAACCCTAAACCCTAAATTCTTGAGCTTCAATTCTAAAGCCTAAACCTTAAGCCATAAACCCTCAACCCTAAACTCTAAACCTTAAACCCTAAACTCTAAATTCTAAACACCTTAACCATAAACCTTAAACCCTAAATCCAAAACCATAAATCCTAATCCATAAACCTAAATCCTAAGCATCAAACTCTAAACCCTATACTCTAAAACAAGAAGCCCTCAAACCTAAAACTTTAACCCTAAACTCTAAAACCTAAATCATAACCCATAGATCCTAAACCCTAAACCCTAAACTCTAAACCCTAAACTCTAAACCCTAAACTCTAAAAACTAGAAACTAAACCCTAAAACATCAACCTTAAATCCTAAACCCTAAACCCCAAACCCTAAACCCTAAACCCTACATCCTACACCCTAAACCCTAAACCCTAAACACTATGATCGAAAACATACACCCTAAACCCTAAAGCATTCCCAAAACCCTAGACCCTAAACCCTAAGCCATAAACCTTAAACCCCAAATCCAAAACCAAAAACCCTTAGCCCTAAACTATAAATCTAAACCCTAAACCCTAAACTCTAAACTCTTCAATCATAAGCCCTAAAACCTAATCCCTAAAGCCTAAACCCTAAACCTCAAACCCTCAACCCTATACCCTAAACCCTAAACCCAAAGCATTTAATATAAAACCTTAACCCAAATCCCAGAGACCTAAATCCTAAACCTTAAACCCTAAACACTAAAACTTAAAACCTAAACCCTAAATCCTAAATCATAAACCATCAATGCTAAACCCTAAACCTTATACCCTAAAACTTAACCCCTAACCCCTAAATGCTGAACCCTAAACCCGAAACCCTAAAACCTAAACTCTAAACCCTTTACCCTAAACCCTAAAACTTTTAGATGATTCTCAGGTTTGTACATTTAGATGATCCTCCCAGCAATCAAAATGAGGTTCATAAATTCAAGTGAGATCTTCTATACTTGTAGAGGATTACAAAATCTTCCAAAGACAAAAGAAAAGAAATTCACATGAAATAATTTGCTAAACTAAGAGAAAAAAATTATGGAACATAGGCTAGTTTACTATGTGTATCAACTAGCCACGTAGCAAGCACACTTCACTCTAGTAACGTTTTTCTCAAAAACTAACCATAGAATGAAACTCAAAATGGATCGAATATTAGAAAATGGAAATGGCTACCTAGTGACACCAACATTAGATGAAATGGATAAGTGTTGAGGTAGAACCAGGGCTCATAACTTAGAGCTAGATAGGTCTACTAAAGCCTTCCCATGTAGAGAGAGAGAGAGATATGAATCAGCACACTTGACTATTTTGCATGGTTCTTAGAGATTAATCACAAACCAAATGGGCAACTTAGTGAGGAATAATAAGATACATTAGCTATCACATGATTTCAAGATTACATAAATTGCAACGTTGACAATTGTGGAGTACAAAGTTACAATAATGCTTGCACAGAGAGAGAGGTGTGCTTACTCAAAATGAAAAAAAAGAGTAAGAAAACTAGTCGCCTAAGCAAGGCTCTTGCTTACTAACACTCCATCACACTAAGGATGACTTATCCAAGATGAAACCTATTAGGATCAAATCATTTGGAAATACACTATATGTGTGTGTTTGTATATATATATATATATATATATATATATATATATATATATATATATATATATATATATTCTCCTCTTTTATGTTTTTTTTTCTCTTTTGTAAGGGACAAAGAGAAGAACACAAAGGGAAGTAACAAAAAATAAGAGGATTTTAAGCAAAAGCAAAACGAAGGAGTTAACTCCCAATTAAAGAAGCAAGCGGATAAAACAGGTTGGCATCTCTTTTTACAAAAGTGGGCGTGAAAGACATGGCGACACCTAAATTTTACGTCTTGTATTGTATCATTGGAGAGTTTCTTGATGTAGCCATAAATGCTTGTGTGGCAACACTATCCTTGTGCTGAAACCGTCAACAGGGCGATATCCTCGTTGAGGCGATATAGGAGGTGTTCTTGTAGACGACACCACAAGACCACCTAGAAGCACCGCACTCAGCCCATCAACCCAAAGCTTGCAGAAATGAGGAATCTATAGATCATAGACACATGTGTTGGTGATGACACATGTGATAGAACATCTTAATAGTACCAAGCTTTCGATACTTGAGGAGAAAAAAATCATGATGCTTGTAGTAGACAGATAACGGGCCACATTCCTTGTGTGATGCCTTAAGTACGCATTTATTCATTTGTATTGTATAGTCCATTGTCGCACTTGTAAAGAGATTATATTTATATACAAAACTTAGAAATGGGAAGAAAAAAGGAATAAAAATATGCATAGTTAAACATAGAATTAATTAAGAATTCTACTTAGGGAGGTGATTAGTTGTTCCCTTGCCCTTTGGAATGCAAACAAAGGTGAGGTTCCTTGGAGAATTTTGAGAGAGTGCTACTATGCAAACTCTATAGCCCATGTCGAAAAATGGTCTATTTAGTCCTCTCTCAACTTTGTGGCCGTAAGCTTTAAAAATACCAAGACCTCTTCCACTTCAACCAACATAAAATCTTTGTAATAGAGAACAAAAATCTCAATAGAAATGGCTCATGTATGAAGAAGGTCAAACCTTCAAAAATCTCCTAAGTTTTTCTCAATTGTGATCCTTGTTTTTTTTTCCTTTTTTTTAATTTAAGAGGGAGTATGGCCAAAGCCTAGTTTCCATTGCTTGAATTGATTGAAAGAATGATTGTACAAGTGAACAGGCATAGTACCCATGGGACCCCTTGTAACTCACTAGTAGGGGTTAGACTACCCATGGTGACACTTGGAAAAGAATGTCTGAAGGCAACTAGTTTAATCTACTGAAGGGCAATACAATGGCAGAGGTCCTACAACTATCCTATCAAACAAGAAAAAAGTGCAACCAAACAACCTAACGCACTTGGATGATCCATGTTTTTTCTTGCTTCCTATCCTGAAGTAAGACATAGGATTTTTGACATTCTTTATATCTTGATCTTTTCTCTTGTATTCTCTCTTTTCTTAATATATTTGAAATTGGTTAAGAAAAAAACTCCAAAGAGAATCCACACTTTACATTAATAAATATCCCAAGTTCCATTTTCACATGCATAACGTACTTAAGTACGTACACACACACACATATATATCTATATATATATATATATATATATATTCAGATGTCTTTGTACATACATATATACGAAATGAATGCATATGCAAATACTTGTGAGAGCCTTACATGCACATTAATTGATTTGTACGGTATAGTACATGCATATAGCTTTACTTGAAAGGGAAGTTTTTTCATACATGCATATATGTATACAGAACTATACATATATGTATGCATATATGTATACATGCATATATGTATAAAAGTATGAAAAAAAAAACACATACATATATGTATACATGCATATATGTATAAAAGTATGAAAAAAAAAGCACACAATAAGATATGTGTTGTGTAGTAAAACGTTGAAGTCCTTCCTGGTCTTGTGAAATCGACAGATCGCTTTTCCTCTAGAAGCTAGATAAGAAGAAGATTGTTCAATTAATGCGCTCCACCGCAAGTACACTATTCGGTTGCTTGTAACTAGACCGTCGGAAGGATGTACTTTTCTTCTGCAAATCTACTCTTTTTTGTTATATGCAGATATTTCATATTGCCTCTCCTTTTTCTTATTGCATCTCAAAAGTTTATCAGTAATGTCTTCTGCGTGTTACTTTAATACAGAGCACAAGTCCCTTAGACTCTTGCTATTTGCTCCTCACAAATGCTCGCTTGAAAGGAATTAAATAGACTTGTTCTTCTGTATGGAATGTTTAGAAGACCACAATTGATATATAATCTCTTGACTGTAAGACTCCCTTATGGATAACTGTAAGTAAACAAAACCATGTTTTAGAATATTTATGTTTTAGAAAACCCTTGAACTTTAATTGCTTTAGGAGACTCAAATTTTTTGCTTTCGAGATACGAAATGTTTTAATGGTGTAAAGGAAAGACCTTGATTCTTTCTGATATTTCTAGGATCTCTACCTTTAGACGTATCAAACTTTTCCGCTCTATCTTATATATAACTTATCTTAGGTGTCTTAGTCATTATTATTAAGTTCTTAGATTAGTTCCCATATATATTGTTATTAAGGCAGTTAAGTTCATATCCCTTTCTCATTTTCTTGCTACAACAAATTAGTATCCAGATGACGATTTATTTCTAATATTTTACCAGCAGATCTGAAAGAAAATACAAGCACGTTTACACATATAGTACGACACACATATGCGATTGTGGTGGTAATGCATATCATAGAGATCTGTACACATACATATGTGAGACATCTTGAGATACATGTGTGCACATAATATATGCATACAAAAACACGGTAATATTACAAAATGGCAGCAACAGCCATGTGACTTTGTGGTCTTCCCTAGTATCTAAGAACCATGGAAAGGAAAACTTTGATGATCCGTTCCTGCTTTTCCACATGATAAGTGGACCACCCTCACATGAAAACAAGATGGGTAATCTTCAGTTGACGATTCTAAAGTAAATTATTGACTTGATTCCATGTTTTGAAAAGGTGTACAATCGCAAGATGCTCAAATGTAAAGGAAAGAGGCTCGGACATACAACATGCCTCTCTCTCTCTCTCTCTCTCTCTCTCTCTCTCTCTCTCTCTCCTCTCTCTCTCTCTCTCTCTCTCTCTCTCTCTCTCTCTCTCTCTCAAAATCCATCGTTGCTTGCATGCGGAAAACTACCACTTCCAGCTTATTGAACCCCTCTAGCTTGTTTTCAGAAAGTTTGATGCACCTTTTTGGTTATTTCCTACTACACACGGTTATTACTCGTAGGAACAGTGCAAATTGTCTCTTTTTTTCTGGATTTGAATCTTATGTATCATGAAAGTCACTCATTGACAATAAATCTTCAACGAGGTAAACCATGATAATAAAGATGTTTTTCATAAACTACACCGTGTAATGGGAAAATTTTTAACAGAACATGGAGTAACTACAACATAGTTGACTCTCCGTGTCCATACACCCAAAGCACCATCCACAAACCTAATTTACATTGAATTCCGCGGCAAATAATCTTTGACATTTGTGAAGGATCCTTTCGACTATATATTCATCTAAACAAATAAAGAAAAAACTATATATAATCAGTAAAAAATCTTT
>MU263348.1:0-2500 GCA_020310875.1 Ceratopteris richardii
CTAATTAAATTTGGAAGCCTGCCTACTGTGTGGGTAGGCAGATTTGGGATGCCTGGTGCTTCGTTGCATTAGCTGGTATGTTGGTTTTCGTTGACCAGATTTGATGTCTTTTATTTGAAACGAAATTCATTTCGTGATTTTGTCCCGCCCTTTTTTGTACATTATTTTTTTAGCATGTCTGACTCGGACAGCTTCCTTGAATCTGTGTCAATCTGATGATAGTTTCAGACCCTCTGAACTTTGGCATGGAGGAACTTGTTTGTGGTTCGCTTGTTCGTCTATCCTAATAGTGATAGTGGCATGAAAGAACCTTTTCTAGTTTCTTTTCGTTGGAAAGTCCGTTTTTCATGAGGCCAATCCTCTCTGCTGATGTTTAGGTGATGAATATGTTTTTTTTGTTTATAGTTCAGAATATTTTAGGGGAATTTAACGTCACCCTCTTCAGAGTTTGTGGTGCATATACACACGCATGCCATGTTGGTGGTATGGAGTTTGATGTCCAGAACTTTATGCACTTATTATGCTGGCGTCATTTAGCACATGATGCGTGCCATGTCGTGGTATCAATTTAGATGTCTTGAGGTATATTGCCATCACTCGAGGCTCACTATTTGTCTATCATAATAGTGATACTGGCCTTTGAGAACTTTTGTGTTTTTCCCTTTTGTTGGAAAGCTCTTTATCAGAAAGGACAATTCCCTGCCATGTTTAGGTCATGGCTATGAATCTTTAGTGGTAAAATATGCCACCTTTGTCTGAAATTTGCTGTGCATGCATGCCATCTTGGTGGTATCAACTTTGATATCTGTAGGTATTTTGCCCTTGCTATTTGATACTGTTCATTTGGCTTTTGATCCTTGCCATGTCAGTCGTATCAAGTTTGATGTCGGAACGTATATTCGTTGTTATTTGGTACTGTGAAAAGACTTAGCTAGGTGGGTTTTAGAAGTCTTCATATGAAGAGTCTCTGTCAGAGTCTGCACCTACTCTAGAGTATTCATGACATGATTAGGGATGCACAGCTCCTTGTCCAATTTATGCATGAAAAGTTAGAAATTTAATTCTTTTGTTTGGACGGACATGATGTAGATTTCATCTTCTATTTATTTTTATTCCTGTTTTTCAAATCAACTTGTTGTTTGATCACTTATTTATTTCCTTTTTATTTTGTATTATTTATTTACGATTTTGATTTTATTCGTTTGTATTTGTTATAATTTATTATAATCTTATCCTTTTGTGCAATTTGTGTCATTGCTGCATTTGCTTATGTATTTGTGTTTATGTTTCTTATTTTCAGTTTGTAAGGTCAGTCAAATTCAAACTGATGAAGGTTTATATGATAACATGTCAACCATTGTTAATTTTATTGAACTGAAGGCCACTTTCATTGGTGTTTACATGTAAATTGCGCTGCTATTGCAATTTTTGTTTATATCACCAGTGCGTTTGTGCATATTCTGAATCAGAGTGATTAACAAATATTGCAGTTCAGTCGTCTAGAGGTAAAGGAGGACTTGTCACAGTAGATGATCTGGAGATGGGGATTAACAAACTGAAATTGTTCCAGCAGCCATTAACAAAAAAGAAATCCTTGGGATCCTTAAGATGCAAGGTTCTCTTCTGCAAGATGGCCTCAATTTCGAGTCATTTTTAAAGGTTTACTTGCATAAATCAATTTTTAATCCTTGCCTATGTTTGCAGAGCAAATCATTTGCGTTTAAATCATCTTGACATGATTTTGCAGCTTTATCTAGACTTGCAAACATGTGGGAATCATCAACTAAGCCCTGACAAGAGAACATCAGCTTTTTTAAAACTTGCAACCACCACTCTATTACATCATATCAGTGAGTCTGAGAGAAGGCATTTGTAGACCATATCAATACTTACCTGAAGGATGATGTAGCATTGAGGAATTTACTACCGATAGATCCATCATCAGATTCTCTGTTTAACATTGTCAAAGATGGTGTTCTTCTCTGGTAAGATGTGTGATAATCTGAGGGAAGTTTTCAAGGTTTCATGTCGTGGTTGGATGTAGGTTTACCAATGGAAAGTATAACCTTTCGGTGCTGCATGAAAGGCGGACCTTTTGGTTTAAGCTTTCATCTTCCCATCTTATCTCCTCCATATTTTCCTTTCTATCCCACTTGAGATTATTATATTATCGTCCACTCTTTCTAGGAGTTTCCAGTCAGGGCCAATGCATTATTTTCACCACAATCATGGAATTCAGATCATCTGAGACTGGCAAATGCTAAACATGAATCAATAATTTGTGAATCATATGCACACTTACATTGTTAGGGTGTGTAAGTCCTGTCAGGATTAAACATTGTTAGGGTGTGTAAGTTCTGTTAGTAATGTAATCCTATGGCCTGGCTTCATTGTTTGCACAATAGAAAATTTTCATGCCTTATGATTTGGGTTTAGATTTTGGAGCAATGTTGCATACATATTAGAAGCGAATTGAAACACAATCCTTAAATGCGTATGC
>MU263348.1:7500-44920 GCA_020310875.1 Ceratopteris richardii
ATATAGTGGCATCCCTAAGGAGGCTTGGCTATGGCAAGCTGGTTACATGTGACCGCTTGTGTGTTTTTGGCTCCAATGCATATGCTTGCATCCCATTAAAAGAAAGGAAGAAGCTCGGTATGAAATCCGTCAATTGAATCTTCATGGGTTATAGAGGAGGAGGAGGAGAAATGGGATTGTGGCAAAAAAGATTATTTGTAGTCCTGTTGTCTTCAATGAAAAAAGATTATTTGTAGTCCTGTTGTCTTCAATGAATTCAGATTACTAAAAACAATTACATGCAAACGTGAAATAAAAATGGTCAAGTTCAAGGAGAACCAACCACCTCCAACAACTGAAAATGAAAAAAATCAGCTGGATATGAAATCCGTCAATTGAATCTTTATGGGTTATAGAGGAGGAGAAATGGGATATAGGGTTTGGGACCCTTGTGGCAAAAAGATTATTTGTAGTCCTGTTTTCTTCAATGAATTCAGATTACTAAAAACAAATAGGTATTACATGCAAAAGTGAAAAAAAAAATGGTCAAGTTCAAGGAGAACCAACCACCTCCAACAACTGAAAATGAAAAAAATCATTGATGATGAATATGTCATGTTTGAGTCCGAAGATGGACAGCAAGATTTTGGTCACAGGTTGAGGGCTGAAAATCAGCACCCTGCTGATGGACAGCAAGCTGAAAACAGATAGTTTCAAGACTACTCGACATCCCACATGATGATGGAGAAATACCAGGAAATATAGATTGTTGAGTCAGAAAATCCATGAGAATCACAATGAGTACCATATAGGTATACTCCTCCCTTTGTCTATGTTATGTTGATGGTGGCTCTCCATCATGCATTACAGAAGAAGTGGAAGCTTGCCATGCAAGAGGAAATGAAATCACTACAAGAAAGCCACACTTGGGATTTAGTACCTTCACCCAAAGGTAGAAAGCAATTCCAAAGAACAGGGGTAAGATAAAGAATTTGGTTGGCAAACCAAAGTATAAGACAAGATTGGCATTGAGAGGATATATACGAAAGGAAGGAATAGTTTTCCTGGAACACATGACCACCATATGCGCAAACAGGAGCTTGAGCTAGTACATGTGGATGCAAAACAACTTTCTTGCATGGAGATATAGAGGAGAGCTCTACATCCAGCAACAGAAGGGTTTGAGAAGCGTGACAAGAAGGATTGTGTGTGCAAGCTTTACCATGACTGGTAAATATTACAGTGTTCAAGGCTATGGAAATAACAATGCGTCAAGTCAATGTATTGCTATTTAATGCAGATTTGCTTGTAGAATAAGAGGGGCACACTATGAAGGCCAGAAGTGGCAATAGTTCTTTTCATTCTAGTAGATATGGAGGTCTGATTACTTGAGCATAATTGGGGCACAAGCTTGGCTTGGTTAACAGTGAAGTCTAGGATAAGTCTGGGCAGTGCTTTGGGAATCATATGCTAGTCATTTTATTGTCTGGTAAGGCTTCACAGAAACAATCGATTGAAATATTAGACTTCACATATGCGCCATTTCTGCCTGTGCGCTGATATTATGTCTGTAGTTTTCCTTCATTTTGTTTACTTTTGTTTTGCCACATCTTTTGTGTGATTATTTGATTTGTCACTTCTTTTTCTAAGATTAAATATAAATAAAATAGAGTCTGATAGATTTATGCATTGCAGTTGGATACTATTGGAGGTTCTTGACAAAATAGTTCCTGGAATTGTAGATTGGAAACTAGCAAACAGACCTCCTATCAAACTTTTATTAAAAAAGGTAGAGAACTGCAATCAAGTAATTACCATTGGCAGAAATCTGAAGCTGTCCGTTGTCAACATTGCTGGAAATGATGTGGCTCAAGGGAAATAGGAAGCTTATTCTAGGTACTAAAGCTAGCTTTTTTTTTTTTGGTCTATTTTGCTTTCTGAGATGTATTTGCAAATGCTTTTTCAAATGGTGTTTTTGTTTCCACAATATACAATGTGGTGTGTCAATTCAGGTTAAGATGAACATCAGGGACAATGTTAGATGTAGATAATGAGGATTTATAATTTTCATGCATGTTTGTGTCCATGAAAATGTTCAATGCATATTACATGCGATTTGGGTTGTGGTACAATCGTCTCTTCATAAGTGAGAGGGAAATTGCTTTTTCTAGCCTATTCAGCTCCATGACTTAAGGAATTTCCAGCAATGGTTTTTTTCCCCTTTCTAAAAGAGGTCTATTATTTGCAGCTTTCCTATGGCAACTTATGCGATACAACATGCTGCATTTATTAAAAACTATCAAGTATAAGGAAAGAGGTCTCTGATGCAGATATTCTTGAATGGGCCAACAGTAAAGTCAAGACATCAGGAAAAAAGAGGTCACATGAACAGTTTCAAGGTTGTGGTTGTTTTTGACCTCCCCTCCTGAATCCTATAGGAAAGATGGATTGCCATTTGTTTTATCATTATTAATGTTTCTTTTCCTGCCAGAAGATTATACTGATTGACTAGATTGGTGTTTTGGTGTTTTATTTTCAGGACAAAAGCTTGTCAACCGGTATCTTTTTTTCTTGATCTTCTAGCTGCTGTTGAGCCGAGGGTTGTAAATTGGCAGCTTGTTACAAAAGGAGAATCAGGTATCTGTGTTTGTATCTATGTATATATATGGCGAAATGAAATTCAATGTGTGGGTGTGTGCATGTGTGTGTGTGTGGTGTTATTTTTCTCATTTTCATGTCTTCTTGCAACCAGAAAATGACAAAAAGCAGAATGCTGAGTATATCATTAGTGTAGCCAGGAAACTTGGATGTGCAATATTTCTTCTGTGGGATGATATAGTTGAGGTATGATTTTTTCTTCGGCTGTTTTCTTGTGTTTATCAATATACACGTGTGCTTTTGTATATTTATGTGTATGTATGTATGTATGTATGTATGTGTTACGTGTATTTATGTATATATGTATGTATGCATGTATGTGCCCAGGCATATATGTATTATGTATTTATGTATGTATGCATGTATGTATTTATGTATATATGTATGTATGTGGACATATGGATGTATGTATGTATGTAGGAGAAATGGAGCAAGCAGCTCAGCCGAATCCCATAGGAGAGTGGTTGGCTCATGAGGGCTGACCTGCTGCAACAATGCTCTACCTCGAAAAAGCTTACCCTCTACAATAACATCCGCAATCATCCGTAGTCGCCCACTTCATTGCATGCAGGCTGTCTTCTTGCCTGTCAATATGTAGGCAATCATTATTTTCAGCCGCCTTCAGCAAGTCACTGTATGAACAGATGCAGCTTGTTAGCCTTCATACCTTGGAATGTGTGCTAACAGCTTCGTATTGTTATGCTTTTGGGTAGTTTGAGTCTGCTGGTTTCCTGCTCTCTGCTACTAGTTTCACATACAATCTCATTGTTGTATATACTTTGCTTCTTGTTAAGATTATTTCTGCATGGTTAAAAATAATCTCTGCATGGTTAAGATTATTTCTGCATGTATATACTTTGCTTCTTTCTATTTTCCCATCTCTCTGCCAATTATGTTGTTTTTGATTTTTTCAATGCTTATCTGCATGGTTAAAAATAATTATACTCATGAATTATTTCGTTTTTGGACCTTCAGATTTTCATTACTGTTCGTAACCAACTTCAATGGCATCTTGATCTCCAATCCCTGTGTCATCAACATTGCCCCCCTGGTTCCTCCATTGATATGCCCTCTTCCTCAGTGCATCCATTTGATCATTTGCATATACAGAACTGCACTCTTAGTTTTAACCACCACAGGACTGCAACCCTTGTCACACTTCTGTGAGATTATATCACGGTACTGATTTAATTAGAATCCAAAACTATTAAGGTGAGGTCTAACTAAACCAGAAGAAAATGTGGATAATGTTTTTTGCATTTCACAGCAAAGATGTCATCTCATATGTGCCAGGACAGTTGTGAGTGATGGTTTATATTGCATAGCAGTTCAATGAGTGCTTTCACCATGGTGCAGTTGACCAGGTGTATTTCCTTGGCAAAGGCCTCTGTGAAGTTGTTTTTAGATTGTATTGGAATCGAGACGTTTTGATTAGTCACTATGCTATTCACCTTTTTAGAGGATTGGCCTATGTTTATCCTTGGAAAGTGATCTGCTATATTTGTTGAGAATCACCTCGTGCACAGTTTAGGGTGGGTTGATTTGCTCTATCTTCCATCTTATTTGTTTGACCATGTCAGCCTCTAATAGGCATTGTATTTTCCAATCTGCATAATCTTCCAATAATCTTAGAGGGGGTAAACCATGGTGCAGTTGACCAGGTGTATGCAGTTGACCAGGTGTATTTCCTTGGCAAAGGGCTCTGTGAAGTTGTTTTTAGATTGTATTGGAATCGAGACGTTTTGATTAGTCACTATGCTATTCACCTTTTTAGAGGATTGACCTATGTGTATCCTTGGAAAGTGATCTGCTATATTTGTTGAGAATCACCTCGTGCACAGTTTAGGGTGGGTTGATTTGCTCTATCTTCCATCTTATTTGTTTGACCATGTCAGCCTCTAATAGGCATTGTATTTTCCAATCTGCATGATCTTCCAATAATCTTAGAGGGGGTAGACCATATCCTTGATGTACTAGTGGGTTGCCTCAAAAAATCAAGGCTTACTGGCTACATTCCTGTTGTTGCTGAATTCACTGGATTCTGCAGCTGTCTGGGGAATCGGCCTCTTCCAGTATCTCATTGTTTAGCACATGAATGTAGGCAAATACTTGTGGGGGCACTGTCCTTCAATTGATTGCTTGAACCAATGTGTTGACATCTTCATGTTCCCCACCTCTGGGGGGTGTGTCAATGGGCTTGAACCCATGACCTTCTCACCCAGATTGAAGGTGTTCCACTATGTCATTCAGAATTAAGGTGCGTCCACTATGCCATCCATGCTTGAGAACGCATGATGTATGTATGCACATATGTATGTATACATGTACGTACACGTACATGCATAGTTGGAAACGGACTCGTCCGGAACGTTTTGCCGGACTCCATTCCGGACTTATCGGACGTCCGAGTCCGAAACGCGTTTCGGACTTGACTTTTTCAGGTGTACCTTGGAGGGGGAGAAAAAAACTGATTTAGGCTCATTTTAGATAATATCTCCAATGTTTTTTTGGTCGTCTCGAGCTCCTTAACTCCAAGGCTACCACAAGGGAGAGTCTTTCTTCTCTTGAGCTGCCAAGTGAGGGTTCTAAAGCTCTGAAACTACCCTTGGATGTTATTGCATTCCTTTAGGGGGTCATTATGAGGAGTAATCATATACTTAAGGAGTTGATTTGAGCTTTGTTGAAAGGAATGATGAAGATGATAACTGATTATGTATGATTATGCATATATTTTCTCATGATTTCGCACTCTTATTTACATATTTTTTATTTTCCTTATCATGTCATATGAGTTCATTCTCTAATTTCAGCTTCATACTCTGTGTTTATTGAATTTTATGCTTAATTGTCATTAATTTATGTTTCTAATCTCATTTAGAGTGTCTACCATAATTTGTGTAATTTTTTGTTTTAAAAAAAATTAGTCGCGTCCGATAACGCCCGAAACGTTTTATCGGTCTTGTTTCGGGCTTTCCAACCCGTCCGAGTCCGAAGTCCCATTCCCGTCCGAATCAACTATGCGTACATGTATGCTTGCTTGCTTGTATCATGTATGTATGTACGTACGTACGCACGCATGTATGTATGATGCATGCATGTGTGTGTGTGTGTGTGTGTGTGTGTGTGTGTGTGTGTGTGTGTGTGTGTGATGCATGCCTCAAAAGAGGAGCTCGTCCAAAGTCATCTATTGCCTCAGTCTGTCTTTTTGTTTCTTGCATGTGTTAGGTTCGGCACAAGATGATTTTGATCCTCACAGCCAGCATAATGATTTGGAGCTTGGCGAATCAATATAACAAGGCGGCTGCTGCTGTTACTGGAGCTGTTTTGACTTCACCACTTCATAATGGCAACAAGGAGAATGGTCTCTAATATTAGTTTTGTTGTAGTTCAATAGAGTTATTCTTTACATTCTTTCGAGGCTCTTCAGAGGAAATTTTATGGAGAGTGAAAGGTAGGTGTACATAACATATTTTCACATCATGTGGATAGAGGTTGTTTCTTAACCTCCTGTACAGTAAAATCTTTTCTCTCTGCATCTTTTTTGTAAGAGGCTTGCTGCTCAAGTGATCCTACAATTTGCAGACATTCCTTTCTTAACATCTTTTCTAGAGAATTTTGCTATTTGTATATTACCTGATGTATATGGTGAAGTGCAACCTGGTCCATTATGTAGTGTGCATTTAGAATCTCTCTCTCTCTCTCTCTCTCTCTCTCTCTCTCTCTCTCTCTCTCTCTCTTTGTGCCTTTTCTCTCCTCCCTCCTTTTTTTTCTTTTTCTTTCTCATGCTGAAGTTTATTTTTTGCTGGGTTGTTTACACTGGATAAGATCATATCTATAGTTTATGGTTCTTTGTGCCTTAGAATTGTTTACTTTCAGACAATATGGTGCTTGAGGTCTCCATCTGGTGATGACAGGATCATCCAGTAGGATCCATATCTGATAAAAATTTCCAAGGATCATATGTATTCAGGAAACTAAATTGAGTCAATATTGGGGCGGGTCAGTAGAATTTCATTATTCTTGAGACTATACTTCATATATTCACAAGCGTATGTGCAAGTAAACAGCCAGTTCGTCATCAGTAATCTTGAACTGAAAAGAGTTTTGATTCATATCAGATTCAATTATATGACTAGGATGGTGGATTTTCTCTGTTTAGCCTGGAGCTAATGCTGAGTTTTAGGTAGGCGCCTGGAATATGTTATGGTAGGCTTGAATGATTCTAGTATGATGTTTACTAAACCCTTCAAATTTACACAACAGTTGGCTTGTTCTCTGACACACCAGGAACTTGCTAAACCCTTCAAACGCACACAACAGTTGACTTGTTCTCTGACACACCAGGAACTTGCTAAGCCTCAAAACGCACACCAACCCCGTAGTGAATCCGACTACGTAGCCATTTTGGTAACATTGATAAAAACACATCTAATCTTTACTTATTGACCATGGAGGTTGTCTTTATTTAGCAATCATTATAAGTTTCATTACTATGAATGCGCAGCCTTACATATTCTTGCATGCATGCCCTTGTGTACACACCACGAAGCTGCATCCCTAATTTTCCAAAAGCATCTGTATTTCTTGCAGTGATCCACTTTTACAGCATACAATGATCTGTAATTTATCTTTGTAATCTAATTACCTGGGAGGTAATATGTGAATGTATGAAGCTTCCAGCATATGGCCACAAAGGCAGGTGACAAGTGAATACTCCCATTCAGCATAACATATATTTGAATGCCAGGTGTTCCAGGACTAATCTATTGGAGAAGAGTGCATTCAGAACGTAAATGAGAAAAAACTTAGTTGATGGATTAAGGTTAGGATGGGTGTATTAAGTGTATTTACATGTGAGGGTTATGCCAATGAGATAAGATTTTCCTGGGAGGTAACATGTGAATGTTATGAAGCTACTGGTATATGGCCACAAAGGTAGGTGACATCAGTGAATTTTCCCATTCAGCGAAACATCTATTTGAATTCTGGGTGTTCCAGGACTAATCAATTAAAGGATGGATTCTGAATGCAAATGAGAAAAAAACTTAGCTGATGGATTTAGGTTAGGAGCGGTGTATTAAGTGGATTTAGATGTGAATGTTACGCCAATGAGATAAGATTTGGCCAGAGTTGAATTATTGAATAAGATCTGTTACTAATTGAAAAGAAGGTGAAGAATTACTTAATGTCATTGAAGGTCAGTTGTTTCCTGCATCTGGGGAAAAAGCAAACTCAGATTTTATTTATTTGCTATCAGTATTATTATTATTCTTTTTTGGTTGGGCGGGGGTGGGTATGGCACGGGCGGGAGATGTGAGAAATAAGCGTGTACGTGCATTAGCTAACTTTGAAAATATCCATTTATAGAGCCATTCGTAGTTCAAACCAATTGAGGTTGAGCAATATAAAGGAACTTGTAATCCCCAGTGTCAAAGTAATTGGAATCGAGTAATATAAAGGAATTGTACTGTTTGTATCAAGAAAGTCAAGTCCTTCCACTTATTGCAAATTGTTTATCTATTTATGTAAAACAAAGCTAAAGCTAGACTCCACCCAATGCCTACAGATGCTGAAATTGAAATTGAAATTGAAATTGAAATTGGTCGTACACGTTTATCCCCCTCTACCTGATTCGATGCCAATGGTAATTTGATGCCAGTGGTGAGTTTTCACGTTTTGGAAAAATTTCTAGTCTCTCTCTCTCTCTCTCTCTCTCTCTCTCTCTCTCTCCCCCCCCACAAAAAAACTCCCCAAAAACCCCCCCTCATGTTGAGACGTCTTGGACCACCCCAAATGCCCAAGGCTTGAAAGGGGACCCAAGGCATGTGCAAGAACACGAACATGAAATGCCAAGATGTTTGCCAAAAAAGCTTTTTGAATTACTTTCATAAAACGATTACAACAGGACGGCAAAGAGAGCTTGGTTGGGGAAGTGGCATCTAGGTGCACTACTATGCCTTATAGGTGCATACAATTCGGTGCTGCACGGTAAACCTCCCATGCACAGAAAAGTCTTGGATAGAAAAATAGGGCTATGATATCCTCCCTTGGCTTGAAGAGTGTATTGTCCTCAACAAGGGGGTTCAGACTTACAAAATTTTGGGTTGATACAACTCAGTGTGATACAATTTTTTTGGGGAACATTACAATGGGCAAAAGGGCCAAAGTTGGCCTAAGGTGTGCGATAGAATTTGCGAGCAAGGGGATGGTCTGGGCTGTGTTGGCAGGGATCCAATTAGCATCCACGAGGGGGTGATCGAGCCATTTGATGAGGAACTCCAGGCCTTCATGTCCGTGACGCTCTTGCAGAATGGCCTCCGGTTTGAATTGGTTCCCGCCATCCTACAACATTGGAACTTCGCGTCCATACTTGGTGTCTGGCATGCGTTGTGCAAGCTCATATGGAATGCATTGTGAAACTGGACATTGTCGAGAAGGCCTAGTTGATATGTGACCGCACTTTCTTACTTTGTATGCGCCACAGTATTGATGATTGAACTTGTGTGTGAAGTTGCGGGGAAGTGTTATGTTGCGTGAACTTACAAGAACTAAGTCCTCGGCCTTGAAAACTTCACCCGGTCTTCGGTTTTGGTTCGCATACTTAGCCATTCGCTTGTTGCTTCTTTGTAGCCATACTTAGCCATACTTAGCCATTGGTCCAAGAAGGCTCTATAGTCTGGGTCGTTTATTGACAGCACGGAGTCTTGAGTTAGTGCAAGTAGGGTTATGACTTCTTTATTGGTTGCTAACTTGGAAGGGATCAACTTTGTGCTTGAATGAACCGAGGCATTGTACTGAAATTCGAGAATGTCCAAGTGTTTGGCCCAATCTCTATGGTCAGTCTTTACATAGTTGCGCAGGTAATCTTCAATCGTTTGATTAAGCCGCTCGGTTTGTCCATCGGTTTGTGGGTGGTAAGCTGAGGAAAATCTAAGCTGAGTGCCCATTAGTCGAAAATCCAACTGACTTAGGAAGCGTCCATCGCGATTTGAAACTATGGCCAAAGGTAGGTTGTGGTATTTGACGGTGTGTGTAGAGAACAGTTGGGCCACTGTCTTTGCATTCAAAGGGGGTGTTTTGTCGAAATGAAGTGAGCCTATTTGGTGAAGTAATCTACTACCACGAAAATGATGGTGTGTCCTTGGGATGGCGGAAGGTCGGTTATGAAGTCCATGCTGATCATGTCCGAGAGTATGTTAGGAACAGGTAGTGGTTGAAGGAGGCCCGCCGGCTTGATTCCGTCTTGACGCACTAATTGGCATCTTGGATAGGTTTGTACATATTCAAGGATTTATGCCTTCATTTTGGGCCAATAGAAGTGTCTATGTAGAAGCTCATAGCTTCGGTTTTGACCTCTTTCTCCTACCACTTTTGCAATCATGTGCCTCCCAAAGCGATTCTTTGTGTATTTGGAAGTTGTTTGGGACATAAATTCGGCCTTTGCGATAAAGCATGCCATCTTCAATTGTGTATTGGCCTGACTGAGTGTTGTTCTGAACCTCTTGAATGAGATCCTTGACTCGAGGGTCCTTCCCCTGAATTGACTTGATCCGACTCCTTAGGTATGATGAGATCGTTGCCATAGCTTGAACTTCGGGCCTTCTGCTTAAGGCGTATGGCATAACATTTTGCTTTTCTGGCTTATGGATGATTTCAATGTCGAATTCTGCAAGGAAGTCCTACCTTCTGGCCTGCATTGGACTTAGCTTTGGTTGAGAGGCAAAATACTTGAGGGAAATGTTGTTCGTGAAGACCTTGGTGTGTTTGTCTTGGACATAGTGTCACCATTTCCGGAGGCAGTGTAGTACCGCCAACATCTCCTTCTTGTGCATTCTCCACCTCAGTTCGGTTTTAGTGAACTTATGTGACTACTAGGCAATCGGTTCGTCATCTTGCATTAGAACACCTTCGATTGCCGTGTCGGATGCATGTGTGTGAACCTGAAAAGGGTTTATCAAATTCAAGGAGCTTTAGGACGGGAGCGTTGCACATTGCGACTTCGAGTGCTTCGAATGCCTCTTCTTTTGCTTTCCCCCATTTGAAGGACTCTTTCTCTTTGATCAACTCGAGTAATGGGGCTGCTATCTTGCTGAAGTCTTGGATGAAACAACGAGGAAATCGATATAACCCGATAAATTCCCTCTCATCTTTGATTGAGGCCCACTTGAGCATCGCTTCCACTTTCTTGGGATCGATGTGTAGCCCAAGTTCTAAAACGATAAAGCCCAAAAATTCCACCTTCTTCATGGCAAACTCGCATTTGCTTGGCTTGCCAAAGAGGCATTGTTTACGGAGACGTTGGAGGATTGCTTGGACATGTTCATAATGCTCTTCTAATGTGCAACTGTAGACGAGAAGATCGTCGGTGTAGATGATGAGAAAAAGATCGAGCATGTCTTGAAAGCCATCATTTATCTCCTAGGAAAAGGTTGCAAGGGTGCCTGTTAGACTAAATGGCATAACTAGCCATTCATAGCTTCCATAGCGTGTGCGAAATATTGTCAGCTCTTGAGCCACTCGGATCTGGGGGTAGCCTGAACGGAGATCTATGCGTGTGAAGTATTTGGCCTTCCCAAGGAATCTAGCAGCTCCTCCATAAGTGGGATGGGGTACTTACTCTTGATTGTGTTTTTGTTGAGGGCTTGATAATTGATGCATAAGCGCATTGAGCCATCCTTCTTTACAAAGAGAATGGGTGCCCCATAAGTTGAGTTTCTCAAGCGAATGTATCCTTGTTCATCTAGCTCATGTAGTTGTGGCTTTAGCTCTTTTAGACCGGTTTCATTCATCTTGTATGGAGCTCGTGATGGGGTTGGTTGGTCTGGCAAGGTATCCATCCGATGTTGGATGTTGCGTAAGGGTGGGAGCCCAGGTGGGAATGTATCTATGAGTACATCTGCACATATTTATCAAGGAGGAAGTGAAAGCTTCGATGGCCAATCTTGGAATCCTCTATCTGAACTACCTCTGTTTCTTGCTCAATTGGTTGTAGAACGCAGAGGTGTGCAATTTGGGAATCAGGTTCTCTCTGTGACTTGTGTTGGTGGCATCTATGTTCGCATTCTGATGGGGGTTCATCTCTAGGGGCATGCATTCTGTGACAGTCCACCACTAGGGCCTGCCCATTCTGATCCGGGAGCACTTTATCCATGTCTTTGCCAAAGAAACTAATCATATGGTGATCCATGAAAGAGAGCCAGAGTATGACTTATGTTTCCATAGGGATGAGAAAATCCAAGTGGCCGAACCATTGGCTGAGTAGAACGGGGACTAACAAAGATCAAAGATTTGAAAGAACAGTTAATTTTTGTTGATGAAGTCTTGCTTGACAGTTTACTTGTGCAGACTGTTCTGAATGGTCTTCCCGATTCATACCAGAGTTTTGCTTCTGCTCTTCGTTTGATGATGAAAGGCAATCCAAATGTCTTTGACATTCGAGGATTTAGTCTCTATCCTGTTGTAGGAAGATTAGTCTAGGTAGAACAAGTCCATTATGCATGCTGCAAATCAAGCTTTCCTGGCTAGTTAGAAGGGCAAAGGTAAATGGAGCTCTTCTACTAGTAAGCAAAAATCTGCTAATTTTGCACAATCAAAGAAGGATCACAGAGACAAGAAGAAAACAGAAAAGCAAAAATTGCTTTGCAAGTACTGTAAAGCAAATGATCATGTCATAAAGAGTTTTCCAAAACTAGCTGCAAAAGAGGCAAAGAAGAAAGAGGTTGGAATGGTTGTTGTAGAGGCCTCTACACCAAAAACAGTGTCCTAATCTTGTGCAAAATGAAGAATGGGCGTTTACCACTATTTGCTGTTTTGACCCATCTTCTCATGAGCAGTGTATGTGTGCAGTAGACTCAGATGTTTGGTACTTTGATAGTGGGGCACCGTAGTTTCTTCACTTCACTTGAGTTTGCCCCTACAGGGAATACTGTCACATGCACCAACAACTCCTCTTATCTTGTATGGGAGTGGTAAGATCATTTTCACTACTGGTGATGGTAGTTCTTTTACATCGTCTGATGCTTTATTTGTGCTAGGGATCAAGAAGAATTTGTTATCAGTTTCACCTTTAGCATGACATATGTGGCTATCTTGACCTTGGGCAAAGACGACATATATTCAGAGATGTTTGTTTAACTTGAGGCCTAGACGTCGAGTGCATTCGGGTGTGAGCATGATTGGAATCCTTTCCCCTCGGATCTTCGGCATGATGAAGACTTGGTGAACCACAGGTAAGGAAACTGGGTTGCACTAGGCCTTCAGCTTGGTGGACTTTTCTTTGGATGATGTGAAGGAGTCGGAAGTCTCGATTGTAAACCTCTGTGATCCTTGGTCAAGAAGTGACGCTTCCTCACTCGATGGTCCCCATCTCGATTCCACTCTCATGTCTTTTTGGTGTTTCTAGCATTTCTCTGTAGGGTGGTTGCCTTGGTAGAGGTGGCAGACGGGTTGCGGATCTCGAGGGCTTGGTTCGATCTATTCGGAGAGTTTGAGCATGTTTCCGGTGGTGAAGGGGGGGCACGTAGACCTTTGTCCGATTCTCGCTTGATTTTTATTGAGGTTGGTTTATGGGGTGTTGGTTTAACTTCTATTCGCTTGCCCTTGGTCAGTGGGTTTCGCCTGTTTTTTGGAGTATGCATCGTTTAGCCGTTCGACAATGTGTATGGCATCCTCCAATGTCGAGGGGTTCTGCTTCTTGACTTCCTTGCGGTAGTATGGGGAGCATCCATAGAGGAATCCAATGTAGCCGGTCCACATCTGACATGTCTGAGATGCGGAGCATTAGCTTGCGATATTGAGAGACATAGGGTTCGATGAACTTTTCTAGGCGAAGGCTTTGCCACTCAACTTGTGACTGGAAGGCCTCATTGTGAGGTACAAAGTAGTCTATGAGGGCGGTCTTGAACTGATCCCAGGTGGTCCATGCCTGCTTCTTGTGCTCCACCATGTACCAAGTCGTTGGTTCGTCTTGAAGGAACTGGCCAGCAATACACACCCAATTGTTGCGGCCAACCCGGAGGATCTAGAGGTAGTTTTCCATTGCGTCCATCCATCGGTTGATGGTGATAGAGTTGCGATCGCCTCTATACTTGTCGAGAGGGTTCGGTTTGAAGAGGCCAAAGGAGTTTGGGTCATCGATGTCATCCGGTTGTAACTGGTTGAGAGGTGAGGATTTTGGTTGGGGGTTTGATTGAGAGATTGGGTGTGGGTGTAGTTGAGGGTTGGATTGGTTTGTTCGTAACATTTGTTGCTCGACTAGGTTGGCTAGCGAGGCAAGCAAATCTTCCAATTGATCGATTTGATCATTGACTTGGTTCGGCTCCGGTTTGGTTGTGTAAAGATCTGGTTGGGGGTGGTTTTGTGCTTCTTGGAGGCGTTCATGGAGGTTTGCATTTTCCAGGAGAAGGTGGTTGATCTCCTCTTTGAGGGCCTCTTTGAGCACGATGATGGTTACCTCGAGCGATGATGTTGTGGGCTTGCTCTGCCTCCGAGTTGAGACTGACCAAGCCATCTTCGAAATCGTCGGCCATTGGGATCAAGAGCTCGATGGCGACAACTGGGTGGGAGATGGTGGCGGTAGAGCATGGGGGTTGTGCAAGCGCGTCGATGGCAAGAGAGCGTGATGGAAACGGGAGAGCGCGACGGTGGCATGAGAGCGCGATGATGGCGGGAGAGCGCAAGGATGGCGGGAGAGCGTGAGGATGCGGGAGTGTGATGGCGGTGGCAGGGTGAGAGCGCGAGGCAACAATCGAGCACGTCGACGAGGGGGGTGATGAGGAGAGCATGTATGCGGTGATGGTTAGGCATAACGACCGTGGCAATCAGGCATGCCGATGAGGGTGTGATGACAGAAGCATGTTTGCGGTAACGGTGGGGTTTAGTGATGATAGCATGTGGGTGCACCAATGGTGGGGCATAGCAATGGTAGCACGGGGGTGCATCGATGATGGTATGTGGGCACACCGACAACAGGGCGTAGCGATGGGGGCACTTTGAGGGTAAGGGAGAGGGGCGAGAGGGAGGGTAGCACCCGTGGAGAGGCTAGGAGGGGAGGGAAAAATGTATGTGCGATGTCAAGAGGACTCACCCAAGATGGGCCTAGAACATTGATGGTACTACCATCACTGGTGTGACAATCCGCAGGTCCAAAGGCTTCCCCTAGGCTCGTGCTTTGATACCATTTGAGACATCTTGGACAACCCCAAACGCCCAAGGCCTGAAAGGGGACCCAAGGTGTGTGCAAGAACACAAGAACACGAAATGTCAAGATGTTTGCCAAGAAAGCTTTTTGAATTACTTTCATAAAATGATTACAATGGGACGGAAAAGAGAGCTTGGCTGAGGAGGTGGCATCTAGGTGTTGCGCACAATTCGGCACTGTAGGGTAAACCTCTCAGGCATTGAAAAGTCCTAGATAGAAAAATAGGGGCTGTGACCCCCCCCCCCCCTCCCCAACCCCTTCCCTCCTCGTCCCTTTATTTTCTACCTGACCACTCAAATGTGTGAGCACATTAAAAAAATATCCCCTCTTACCTTCTCTCTTTCTCTCTCCCCCTCTTCCCCCCTCCCTTTTTTTTTCTACTTGATCACTCATATGTGTGGACATTAATATAATATCCCCTCTTACCTTCAAAATCGATGTACTTTTTGAGGGTTTATCCTTTGCTAATCTTCAATGAGTTTGGTTTAGTTTGTGAGGGAAGAGCTATGTTTTTGGCTGTTAGGATGAATGCGGTTGATATACCTCTTCAAAGACCCTGAGGAAAATATGTTGTGAAGTACCATAGATGCATTAGGAGACATAACAAAGCTTGTGTATGTGCACACGTGCATTTTCTTTCTTTTTTTGATTTGTGAAGAAAAAATTGCAATAAGGCTTGTTGGAAATTCTATGGACATGATTGGTTCACCTTTTCAAGTCCTTTGAGTGCGGTATGCGAAGGAACAAATGGATTCATTAGAAGACGTATCCAAGATTTCTTGTTTAATCCTTTTTGACATTATGTGGTCCTTGGCTTGGAAAAGAAAAGATCTTGATACGGAACAACAACTCCAACTTATGTGGAAGATATTGAATCTTTTTTTTGAGTGGAAGTAAATTTACAAAAAATGTGGAAGAATATTGAATCTTCTTTTAAGTGGAAATAAATTTACAAAAAATATGGAAGAATATTGAATCTTCCAATTGAGCTTCAATTTTCAACTTCACATGGGTCTTTCATGTTAATGCTTTTCTTGAACATCACTAGCTTTGTACCATCCAAACCTTTTGTAAGAATATAAGCAATCGAGTCTTTGGTACCTTTATGAATCAATAAATTCTTCTTTTCTAATACTTTTGCCATTATGATGTGATATTGCACTTCGATGCACCTAGGTCTTGCATGGAAAACATGGATAGAAGTTAGATGTATGCTACTCATGTTATTATAATATATGAAATATGTATCAACATGCAATTTTAATTCCATAAAAACAATTGTTGAACCACATAGGCTTACATGTTACTTTTGCAAGTGCTCTATTCTCAATCTCTGAAAATGCCATCATGAGTTCTCCTTAGAGATCCAAGATATGACTTTGCTTTCAACCATCATTGGATAACTACTAGTTCTTCTTCCATTCTCTTTGAATCTAAACCAATTTGAATCAAAGTATGCTTTGACACATAAATAATCATGATGTCTTATTCCATGCTCAATCAGAAATGCATTAAAATTAAAAGACATGTATTCCCCCCTTGATCAAAATGGAGGGTCCCATTTTACATGTTGGCATATTTTCAGTCAAAACCAAAACCTACTTGAAGCACATAAACACTCCAAAATTTTCTTTCAATGGGTACACCCATATATGCTCAGAAAAATCATCAATAAAAGTCACAAAGTAAAGGTAGTTCCCAAAAGAATGTGTTGGCATATGACCACATACATCACTATGAACAAGCTATAATTTTTTAGTAGCTTTAACTCACCATCTTTTGGGAAGGAGGAATGCTACATTTTGCTGAGAATATAGCCTTCACAAACAAGGTGCCTCGAGTTTGGGTAGGGATGACACTATTTCAGACAAATGCCTCTATATATAGCTCTCTCTAGGGGACTTCCTTCTTCGGCAGGTGGATACTAGCCAGCCAAGTGTCAGCCATGTAACTATATGTGCGCCAAGTGTCCCAGTTAACTTCTAGAAGGCTCTAGAGCTCTTTGGGCAAAACACTCTCCCCATGTCCCCCATGGGGATTGAACCCAAGACCTCCTCCTTCACATCCTTCAGACTTAACCATTAAGCTAATTAACCTCCTAGTAAGTCTAAACTCGAGATCTTTGGTCATACACACGGATGACCAAACGGTGTCCGATTTCAGATCTGTCTGAACCGGCCAGACCGTTGGATCATACACTTACTTTATTACATTCTTCCCCCCTTAGAAAATATTTTCATCCTCAAAAATAGAGCTATATACATACTGTAGGCAACCCCCGAGCCTCATGTTCTAAAACTGGAAGAACATGGTCATGTTCTAAAACTGGAAGAACATGTCTCATCTCTGTGGTGGCATCCTTGCCCAAATGATTCAAAACACTGTCTCATTTTGCACTTTGATGAACTTAACAAAGTACAAACTAGTGAAAGAATAATAAGGGTGGATCTAAACACATTCTTGTCCAATTCACAATTTCTAGATGTGCGATCTAGGCACAAACATGTGAATTAGGTGGATTCAAATTACTAGTCCGTTTGTAGGCATATCTGGTGCATGGACTAGTAATGAAGGTGGGATTCTTATCCCTTGCAAGACTTTGAGAACTATTGATTCACTTGAATTTGTTTTGGAGAACTTGAAGTTTGGTTGTCCCAAACATCTATCTTAGATGTTTGTACAATGGTTTACTTTGATCCAACAGTTACTTGATTTTTCACCCGACTAGAGGACTACTTTGCCCTAATGATTTTAAAAATCCTATGTAAACTATAAGAGAAAGTTACCATTTTCTTTGAGTCAACCATACTATAACTTGCCCAATACAAATTTGCAATGAAATTTGTCCAACTTAGGACACTTTTCTCAAAGACAAGTTTTAGCTAAAAGTTCTTGGGAATTGTCAATCTGTTGAACAATTCCTAACTTCTCTATTCTAGAGTATACTGGACTCTAGGAAATCATTTATGCTATAACTTGAAGCAAACTCAAATAAATTAGTCCACTTAGACTTATTATTTTTGAATATTGAAAAGGTTCTTGTACATAACATCTATCTAGGATGTTTTAGTTATCTAGTTCTAACCAGCTAACCCTCATCTTTTGCAAAAGGAATCAGATACCATATCTGAGCCAATTCCAAAAGATTTGAAAAGCGAAAAGAAATAACTGAAACTCAGTACAACCAATTCAAACTTCAAAGATACGCAAGCTCGCTATGAGTCAAAGTCTAGATGACTCAGGACTTTAACTTCTCAAAGATCTGTTTCAACAGGGTATTGAAGCATTTTCTCTATTTTTAAGAAAAATAAACTGGATTCTCAAAAAGATTCAAAGAAAATCCAAAAACATCATCCAACCACAAGATACTAGTGTGGTAACCAACATCAGTGTGTCGACCCACTGAGGTTCTGTTGATGAGTTTTGTATTCAATTAATGCTTCACTTGAGACTAAGTTTAGGTCATATTCAGTCTTTCTGACTCCTTATTGGGAATGCAATTGTTGTGCATTTCTTTGAGTCAAAAGAGTGAATTTATCAAGTTACACTAGGAACTTGGTGCTTGACTTAATCAATCAAATCCTTGGTTGAAAGAATCAACTTAAAGTCATAGTCCAATTTTTTCAAAAATTTATCAAATATTTCTGATTGACAACACTTAACCTTGAAGTGTTCTTAAGAAGATCTTAGAAGTAACTTACTTCATATCTTCAATTTCCTTGATCTTGAAGTTATCTTGAAGTATCTTGAGATACTACTTTCATCCGTCTTGAATTAAACTCTTTCTTTGAAGTTTTAATTTCCTTGAGGATCAAACCTAACTTCAAGATCTAATCTAGGACTAAAAGATAATCATCATCTCACGGTCCGATGTCCCATACCATCTTTCCTACATCAATTTGAGTATAAAATTTGGTGTCCCATACCACCCTATTTTATACTTACATTGACGAGTGAGTGAATTTTATCCTAAAGTCTAAACATCTCTTGATAGAGTACCTTCTTGCTTCAATTCTTTACAAGAATTTTGAAGTTTCAGGCATTACATCTAACTAGATTTTCTAGGTTTTTGATCCCTTCACATGATCCTGTCACGATCTTGTGCTTTCCTTGAGGAACTTAAAAAACCTTTTGATGGAGCATCCATCCTTCTTTTCTAGGGTTTTCAAACGAAAACCAATCATAATTCCAAGTACGTGAATTTTCATAGATTCAAGTTCAATTGGTTTATCTTTGACCAATTTTTAGTGACAAGAGCTTTTGACTTCTTGTCTTTAGATTCCTTTCTTACTGAAGCTTTAGGTACCTACCCCGACCGGGACTTTATAGGAATCTCTCTACTGCTTAAGTCTTAAGCATCCGCTCATGCTCTTTGGATTTGTACCAAAATACTTTTAAGGATAGGCAAACACTTATGTTTTACCTTCCATAGACTTAAGTACCGTCTTCACGGTTGCGGACTACATTCTTGGAATTTTATCATTGTGTTCAGTCTTGGAACAACTTACTCTTTTCATAATTTTCCATTGGATAAATGGAACCTAAGTGAATAATTCTCAAAAGGAATTTTATTGCCAATACTTGGGCAATCTACAAAGTAGTTCCAATCGCATATACTTGGACAATCATGGCCAAGCTTTGATCAAATCTAGTTAATCTTGCGACTAGAATAAAGACTTAGTCTGTATCTTTAAGATTTCTGGAACTATCAAAAAGCTTCTTTGCTTACCCATGGGCTTTTAAAGATCTTTCCCCTACTAAGTCCAAGCATACACTGATGCCTCTCAAATTCCAAAGCTAAGAATCTTTGATATACCTTTGGGTTATATCACTATTTGGACCTAAGTAACCAATACTGATGGTTTGGGAACTACTGGGAACTACTAGCTATCAATCTGACTTGAAAGATTCTAGTCTCACATCTAGGGAGATATATTTCTTTCAAGAACTTTAGATTCCTACCAAGGGTTCAAGTAATACTAAGCCAATGATTCATCTTGGAATCTTTTGCTTTCCAATCCAATGATTCATCTTGGAATTCTTAGTTTTACTGGAATCATCTTTCTAAAAGAAATATTGACTATTAAACAAGAACAAGACTTAAGGCTTTATTGCTTGTGCAAAAGATATTCCTTTTTAACTAAGGAAATAGTTAACTAGGCTATTTCCTTTATTATTTTCACTTTTAGGAAGTAGCTTAATTCCTAAAGATTACTTTGACATATCTTTTAGAAAATATCTTGATTCCCAAAATTTTATTTGACCTGGGTTTCTTCTTTAAGCTCGATTTAGCTTAAACCAAGCATACTTTATATCTTGGCAAAACATCTATATCCTAAAGAGGTTTTGCCTTCTTCCTTTTTTGGTAAAACATCCATAACCAGTAGATGTTTTGCTTTTATCTATCCAATCTATCAATTTCTATCCTGGTTGATGGGTATGTCCTTTTTTTTGGAAAGATGTGCTTAACAAGAGGTCTAAGCTATCATTTTTTTAATGACTTATCTCTTTATACACCTTTTATTAAAACATCATCATTCCTTGGTCCTATCATATAAATTTATGTGTATTTTGGGAAGAGTTCATGAATCAACTAAGATCCTCTACTTGGAACGTTTACCTTCCTAAAAATAAATTCATCTCGAACATGATAGGAGAATGATCTCACGCGGAATAGAAGGCTTGACTATTTCATTTTAGTGTTTCTCTTTTAGGAAATATCTTAATTCCTAAAAGTCACTTACCGAGGTTTCATTGATTTGGTTGCTAAGTTCCATGGAATTAAAGAGTGCTCATGGAACTTGGAAATATAGCTGAAGTTATCATCCAATCTTGGGATGCTTGAGAAGTTATATAAATTTAGTAACTAATCAAATAAAGCTTATCCGCATGACTTTCTAAATATCACCTATACTTAGAGTAATCATTATAAGATTATCTTCATGACTCCCTAAGTACATCTGGGACTTAGAGTCATCATACATCACAAAAAGTTTGCAAGTAATTGAATTTTCTTGGTCATCAAGAGAATTTGATATTTAACTTTCTCCTAGTGCCTATTTATACCTAGTAAGATATCAAACATACTTAATTATCATTAAGTATTTGTCTTTGAGAGCGGAGTATCAACTTGGAAAGGAATCGACTAATTACTTGAGCTGCAAACTACAACTTGCATGTCTTTGCAACTAACTAGTCCTCTGTCTTCCCTAATGTCAAGCTATGAGCTTTATAAAGTAAGCTATGAGTATATTATCATATCTACTTGCAAACAGTATCCCGATCTATCATGCAAATGCATATGCTCACATACGTATGCATGCATGTTCTTTGCATGCCCAAAAAATAATGCAACAATCATGCATGAGCTTGATGCATGACCTTTCCTTGTACTAAGAATGCATATCATGCAATCTTGATGCATGTATATCCTTTCCTTTGTCCTAATGCACTATGATATAAAAACATATCCTTGTGGTGCAAAAAAAACTTACTCAATGGAAAGGAAATCTGGAATCAAACTACCAAAATACATTCTTTGATGCACAAGGATTCTTTTTTAAACCAAGACTTTTCTTAATGCAAACTAATGCTTGGAATGAGAAGTGGATTGTTTCATTATCCTAATCTAGACTTAATCGATTGAAATCTTGGCTATTTCAATGTGCATCTAGGATTAAGTATAGACTAATGAAAACAAGATAAATCAAGCATTAAGGCCAAGTAGAAACTGGAAAATACTTATCTCCCAATTAGCTACGTCCTTCCATTGATCCTCTAGAGGAGCCATTATTCATCCTTGAAATATCCATGAGGAAGAATTACCTATTCCTCTTTGAAGATCGTTGCTTCTACTTGTCCTCTTCTTTGAAGATACGAAGCCTTCCTTGGACTATGCTTGTCTAAGGTCATCCTTTGCCTTCGGATGATGTGTGGATGATGAAGCAAAGATCTCTTTAGAGGTTAAATCGACAAGAAGTAATCGGCTCCACTTGGTTCATCAAATCAAATCAAGTTCATTAACTCGGGTATAGCAATGCAACAAAGCATGCGATCAGCATCTCCAGTTAATATCAATTATTATATTCGTTGCAATATCATTGCGCACGGAATCCTTCTAGCCTAGTGGTTAAAACTCCCACCTCAAAGTCGAGGACATGAGATCAAATCCCATCTATCGAACATAAAGCTTCTTTTTTGCATCATCTTGGATGCTCACGTGAATAAAGCAACGAAGTAGAAGGTCCGATGCTCGCGTGCAAAGTCGATTCCAGTAGTACATAATATAATAAATCCCCTAAGAATGTCTCCTACTGTTGTTGTAGTGGCAAAAACGTAGGCCTCTTGAAGTTGAGATCGTGAGTTCGATTTAGTATGCAATCACATCAATAACAACGCTATCTTTTGCTTCTATTGACGTCTCATGTACGAGCCCGAGAAGTCACGATGTCAAGTATGTTGTGTAGCCCCGTTCTTCAAGCTGCATGCATAGGTCGTATGGCTAGAAGGGAATTCCGTCTTCTGGATAATGCAGGATCGATTCCTTCTTGCAACACTCCAAAGATGTTGATTGATCTACTCCTTTTGCTTGGCCATTTGTCAGCCATATGTAGAAGAAACAAAGATGGTGCTCGCCAGCATAGTTAGAGCAGGTCACGAGATCGAGTACCAAACGGAAGTGATGCAAGATACAATTTCACTAAGAAATTTGAAAAAATGATGCATCTACAAGATCTCCATTGAAACAAGCTCCATCAAGGTCTCCATGGAAGCTCAACCTTGAGCTCTGATACCAATGCAAGAGAACAACGGATTACGACCACCACATGCGAGAAAGATGACTCTCCTCCCAACCAAATGCCTCTATATATGGATCTCTCTAGGGGACTGCCTTCTTGGGCAGGTGGATACTAGCCAACCAAGTGGCAGTCATGTAACTACATGTGCGCCAAGTGTCCTAGTTAACTCGAGTTAACTCAAGTGGATGCTTCTAGAAGGCTTTAGAGCTCTTTGGGCGAAACACTCTCCCCATGTCCCCCATGGGGATTGAACCCAAAACCTTCTCCTTCACATCCTTCCTTCACATCCTTGAGACTTAACCATTAAGATAAGTGGATCACTTGTTCACAAGAGCACAAGACCTCCTAGTAAGTCTAAACTCGAGATCTTTGGTCATACACACGGATGACCAAACGGTGTCCGATTTCATATCTGTGTGAACCAGCCAGACCCTTGGATCATAGACTTACTTTATTAGAGTGTGCATGCCAAATCTTTGCATATGAGATAGCATGAGAATCTTGAACTGCACATGATGAATCATTCATAGATTTTGCATAGTCTATGAGCTTACACAACGCACAACATAAAATGCCAGAAGCAATAATGACATCGCCATTTGAGAGATCATGAATTGTACATTTGTTATCAATAAATTTGATAACCATGCCGATCTTGGCTAATGTTGAAATTGATAATAGAGTTTTCTTGATCCCTAGCACTAACAAAGCATATGACAATGTGAAAGAACTGTCATCAGCATTTTTCCATTTTTGAAAATAATGTAAAGGAAATGATCATGTCATAAGAAGTTGTCCAAAAGTAGATGCAAAAGAGGCAAGGAAAAAAGAGATTGGAATGGTTTTTGGAGAGGCCTCTACACTTAAAACAAAGTGTGCTAATCTTGTGCAGAATGAACAATGGGCATTTACTACTATTTGCAATTATGACCCATCTTCTCATGAGCAATGCATGTCTATAGTAGAATCATATGTTTGATACTTTGATAGTGGAACAACCAAACATATTACCTTGCAGCACAATTTCTTCAATTCACTTGAGCCTGCCCTTATAGGGGAAATTGTCACATGCACTAACAACTCCTCTTATCCTGTAATGGGAGTTGGTAAGATCATTTTGACTATTTCTTATGGTAGTTCTTTGACATTTTCAAATGCTTTGTTTGTGCCAAGAGTGACACAACAAAAATCTATTGTCAGTTTTAGCATTAGTCAAGATTGCTTGATTGTCAAATTTCTTGACGATAGATGTAAAATTCATGATCTATCAAATGACGATGTTATTATTGCTTCTGAGAGTTTATTTCATGGGCTATATAAGCTCATAGACTATGAAAAATCTATGAATGATTTAGCATGTGCAGTACAAGATTTGTAGTCTATCTCATATGCAAAGCTATGACATGCAAGTGACATAGCCTTTATAAATAGGCCTACACACATGTATACACTATAAAGGGATCATTTAGGACTTTATCCCAACATATGTATGATTGGAGAGTTTGATCCTTATATGAAGAGGAATCAGCCTTGTATTTTGAAAAATTTCTCAATTCAGAGGATTCACTCTTGTTTCATAGAGAATTCTATGACTACACATAACCTATCCAATCATACACAAAAAAAAAAAAATCTCTTAATGTCTTCATGTTTGAACCTCTTAAGAAAGGAGGATTCAATCACATAGGCTCAAAAGAAATCAATTGCCTAAGGTTGATTAGTCACACATCTCAAGGAGTTGATCATTAGTTTAGGGGAGATGATCTCTTATTATGGGGGTTTGATATCTTATTGTGGCTAAAGGATGTGTTCTCCAATTATAGAGAATTCAGTCATCCTTTTTAGAGTTTGATTTATATAGACTAAAGGCTTGATCTATATAGTAAGTGACTTATAAGCTTACAAATAAGATTTGATCCAAAAACATGACGATTTTCTCCCTCAATGGCCAAAGAGTTTGATCACATTAGCATGGAATTTAATTTTACTGTTGCATACATTTTCATTTTACATTTCGGATGGTTTGATCAAGCTCGACCTATCATAGTTAGGGGAGGTGATCTTGTTGTTTGTCTCAAATGATATACTTAACTCACCCTCACATCTTCATATCTCCTCACATGATGTACTTACTCGAATAACACTATCAAAGAGTTATTTCAAGAACCCATAAGCACAATGTCTTGCTGGCATCAAGCATGATATATATCTCAAAAAATCCAAGATGTGTATTTGGCCTCTCCAGTGGACATATGAAGTCATCAACCAAGAAATGGTGAGTAAATGGAGGGAAAGCTCACAATGAAACACTCAAAACAACAAAATAACACTCTTAGAGGGTGGAAAAGGGCTTGGCATGTAAGAACCCACTCTGAAATGCATGAGAAAGAGAGATAAGAGGTGCATAAACAAATAGACAATGTTGAACATGATTGCCTTATTCATGCTATAGTGTATATCTCAATCCTTCAAACATTAATCTAGAGTTTGCAACCTCTAATCATCTTAGTTTCCCACTCAAAAGTACATCTAAAAACAAAGATATCATTTCCATTTGAAATTTTGGGATTGGACACCTATCCACATACTTCCCAAATATTCTAACTACAAGTCTCGCAATCTCTTGAACCAAATGCTTAAAGTTATGGATTGTGATAAGGTGTCATGCTCAACTCTAATCTTAAAAGATTAATAAATTGTTGATATATTTAGGTAGTGATATAGGCGAACACACTAGGAGTGTCAGGGGACTTTTTTCCCTCTTTCGGAGGTTTTTTCCCCCCAGATTTTATATATGCCTATTGCCCTAATCGGTTACTTATCTTTGTACATTCTAGTGGTAATACATTCTGTATTGTGTGTTGTGCTCCAAGCTTCTTCTTCTTCTTTGTGTTGTTCGCGTGCTTCCGCAGACCTCGAACTCCAACAATTGGTATCAGAACAGGTTGCCGCTTCATCTAGGGTGTCGTCGACACCCATCCGGTGATAGTCTCAAAATCGCATGAAATTTGGTGAGCATACTCGGGATGATTAGGAGAGCTCCAAACACACTATCACAGTGCTTGTGCAAGCTATTTTGTCTTTTTGTGCCAAAGATATATATAGGTTTCGGTTCTCCAATATAAGCGTCTCAAGTCTCCTACATGTTTAACAAAACTCGAGAGGGTAGTTCTGCTCAACTTTTTGAGACACATTCAATTTTCTGTATCATGGTATTTTAGTCAGTGGCCATGACTGAAAGTAGTGATGTATTTCATATGTTGGCTATTGAGGATAAGTTGGATGGTACGAATTACCCATTGTGGGCTTATATGATGCATCATGTATTGGTTGTAAAAGGATTGTGGAATATTATGCAGGGTGTTGAAAAACATCCTATTACATCTATAGACACAATTGCTGAAAGTGATGCAGATGGCATTGAAGATGAAGATATTCTTCATGTTCTTGTTTGTGTTGTGGTTCCTGTTGCACCTATTGCATAGCAAATTTGTTGAGATGGTAGAGATGCTCAAGCACATGCATTGATAGCCTTGTCTGTCAAACGTGCCATTATTCATCACATTCGCTCTTGTAGAAAAGCTAAGGATGCTTGGAACCAAGCAAGCAATGAGGCTCGTGTTGCTTACCTCCAAAAACAGTTGGAGAGTGAGCATATGAATGAAGGTGATTCCATGGACAACTTTCTGACAAAGATCAAAGATATGAAGGAACAGTTCATTTTTGTTGATGAAGTCTTACTTGATAGTTCATTTGTGCATACTATTCTGATTGGTCTTCTCGATTCATATTAGAGTTTTGCTTCCACTCTTTGTTTGATGATGAAAGGCAATCCAAATGCCTTAACATTTGAGGATTTAGTCTCTATTCTGTTGCAAGATCAGTCTAGGCAGAAAAGATCCATAATGCATGTTGTAGATCAAGCTTTCTTGGCAAGTCAGAAGGGCAAAGGTAGATGGAGCTCTTCTACTAATATAAAACAAATGATCATGTCATAAAGAATTGTCTAATAATGATTTGTACTCCCCTTGGACATTGGTAATTTGCACTTTGCCTTTCCCTTCGATGGGTAAGCTCTTGTTGTTGCCTAGGTAAAATTCTCCAGTGTGTTCTTCAATTTCTTGAAAGGAATCCTGAACCTTACACATGTGCAATTTCACACTACTATCAAAGATCCATTCTTGAGAAGAATTGGGAGTTATCAGGGCATTGGCCTTCGTGGAAATAAATAAGTCTTCACTAGAACAGTGAGACCTATGTTGAGATGTTTTGGAGGAGTTCTTGGAACCTGATAGCTTCGATGTATGCTTCTTCTTATAGCAAAATTTTTCCAAGTGCCTTGTTTTTCCACAAAAATTGTAGCTAAATTTCTTCGACAAAGTGTTGGAGCCGTACTTTGGTGCGGTGCTAGTATTATGACTAGCATGTTCATCCTTGTGGAAGGGTCCTTTAGCCTTCATGGCTTTTTCTTGGGAGGAAGTTGACTTTGCTCATGAGTCGTGGAGAAGCAAAAATAGACAAACCTCTTCCCAAGTTAGAACTTGACCTCTGTTATACAGAGTGTTCACGAATGTTTCATACGACCTAGGAAGCTTGTTAAGTAATCTTATATCCATGTCTTCACTTGAAATTTGTCGTCCACATAGTGCTAGCTTGTGTGGATAATCTTCAAATTGGGCAATCACTTTTGTGATGGTGTCTTGTGGATTTTCGGCCTCTCGAGTATAAATCTTAGAAGGTGTTTTATCCTCATATAAATTGGCTAGAATATCCCAATCTTCTTTTGAAGTCTTACATACAGTGATGTGTCTCTTTATCAGTTCATCACATGCTAGGAGAAGCTGGCCTAATGCTCGCTTGTCCTTTACATTCCATATATTCGAAGCACCTAGATCAGTTTCCTTATCAGGCTCTCGTTCTGTACCATCAATGATCTTCGCACCCTAGGAGGGCAGGGGGCACTGCGATTGGTATTAGTCACTCTTGGTCTGACAGATTGACCTCGACTTGTGAAGATCGGAATCATCATTGGATTGCTACCTCTATTGGGTTCCCTAATCAGTGGTCTCAATTTATGCCCCTAATGGAGAGGTGGATAGAATTGATACGTGGACTTCCCTTGACTCCCTCTCACACAATGTTTTGATTTGTGGGGACTTCAACATGGTTGAGTTTCCTATGGACCGATGGAATAACAAGGGGAAAGTTACTGACGGTCGAGAAAAAGAGATATGGGATAAAATCAAGCTCCATCTCGACCTGGTCGAGGTGAAAGACATGAAGGAGTTCTCCTGGTCTAATCTCAAATTGGGGGACTCTCTGAGGAAAGCAAGACTTGATGGATGTTACATCGACCAAAACACCATCCTCCAATGGGGTATTCCTTCGATCTCCCAACACATGGACCTGACTATCTCGGACAACTACCTGATTACTCTTTCTTTCAAACCGATTCCCATGCTCCGGAAAGCTCCTTGGTTTCATGCTTTTCAAACGTCGTTTTCCCTCCTCTCGGTCCACCAAGAAATGTCCACAGTGTGGGCAGAGGCCTTTACCTTCTGTAATGAACCGGCTAAGTGCTGGAGAAGCGTGGTGGAAAGGACTCAACAAATTCTGATCAAGACTCATAAGGCTATAAGAGATATCCGTAAAAAGAGAGAAACGGTGTACCGGAGGCTCTCACGGTTTGAAGAAGAAGTAAACAAAGGTAACTTGCAATACCAACGAGGGCTTCTGAAAATCAGGGGAAGACTAAGAGTCGAGGAAGAGGTTCAAAGGAAAAATCTGCAAATATTCTTCAAAGATTGGTGGGCGGGGAAGGCTGACAAACCATCGAAAGAGATGTGTAACATCCTCAAAAGGAAACAAGCTAGGGAAGCCATCCCATTCTTGGTCGACAACAATGGGATCGAATGTAGCACAGAAGTTGAGAATAGATATATCATCGTCGAGCACTTTACCCATCTTCTTGGGGTCTCGACTCCTCTTTCCCTGCACAGGCATGATTGCATGGCAACCATCTCAAAGATTGCTCAACCTAGAATCCCACAGAACATGAAGTCTCTGCTGGATGCTAACATTTCCGAGAATGAAATTATGGAGGTTATTGATGCTCTTCCCAATGGAAAAATTCCAGGTCATGATGGCCTCACCAATGAGTTTTTCAAGTCCTTCAAGCACGTGGTGGCCACCCCGCCGCGTCTAGTGTGGCAAGAGGCTCTCTCCTTTGATGCCCTCCCTGAGTGTCTTCATAATGGTGTCATCAAGTTAATTCACAAAAGGGGAGATAAGAACAAAATTGAAAACTGGCAGCCGATTACCATGCTCCAAATTGGATACAAGATAATTGCCAAAGTTATCGCTAACAGAATCTCGTCATTTGAAGTCATGGCTTTGTGAGGACCAGAAAGGTTTTATCAAAGGTAGATCTATGCTTGAAGCAATTGTCGATATTTGGGAAGCCTTGCGTTTGCTGAGGAGTCTGCACAAGATCTGGTAATCATTAAGATCGATTTCGACAAAGCATATGGGACTTTATTCTTCAATCACTGAAAGACCTTGGATGCAACCAAAAGTTCACGAAGATGGTTTCCACTCTACTCGGAAATGCTTCAACGAGAATAAAGATCAACGGTAAGCTATCTGAGCCCATACGTTTAAAAAGATCTATTAGGCAAGGTTGCCCACTGGCTCCTCTACTCTTTGCTATCGCCTCGGATGCCCTCAGTCGCCTATTTAAGCATCACATGGACGCTGGCAATCTCAAGGGTCTTTCCCTACCTCTTGATCATGGCCAAATGATTACAAGACTCTTTGCCGATGACATGAATGCCTTTGTACTTAACGATATGAACAACATTGAGGTGTTCTGGAGTTGCCTCGACACCTTCTGTGTGGCGTCAGGTTCAAAAATCAACCATGCTAAAACTGCTTTCAGAGAAATCGTGGACCTCCACCCCAACTGTTGTTAGATCAGGGGTGTCAAGTTATCCCTAGAGGTCAAGTCTTCTGTCTCCTCGGTATTCCGATGGCAATGGACCAATAGTGGAACTGGGTGCTATCCAAACTCGATAGCAAACTAAATCATTGGAAAGGAATGCAAGTTAACTTGGCAGGGCGTGCAATGGTTGTTAACACATTTATGCTTTCTACGACTATTTACTTTATCTCGTGTTGGAGACCTAAGGAGAAAGAGTTGGCCAAAGTGGAAAGAATCTATAGAAACTTCCTATGGACTGGGGGCCCCAATAGGAGGGGGATTCCCAAAATCAAATGGGAAACTTGCATTAGCTCAAAAGACTCGGGGTGCTTGGTTATTTTGGATATCGCTGGGTTGGCTGACAAGTTGGCGGCAAAGTGGTTTATCAAGGCTTGGAGAAATAGTGATGCCTCTTGGGCTAAATTGATCTTCAGAAACTTGAAAGACCTTACCTTGGTTGGCCATCCTGGTTGGAAGGACATAGGGATCTTCACACTTTTGTTCTCCCCCCACTTGGTGTCCCCTAAAGGCTCTACCCTCTTGTGTTCCTTATGGAAGAGTTGGAACAAGGCCAAGTAATTCATCAGAATTCGTGATGAGTGGAAGTGGGCGGCTGGGATAAGACAAAATGACTCTATCTGGTTCCCGATCATCGGCATTAGGGGGGTGGAGTCTTGGAACCTCCAAACTGCTAAGCAGCTATGGAACAAGGGGTTCAAACAGTGGAAACAACTCTGGAAACAAGAGACCTACCAGTGGATCAGGTTCGAAGACCTAGACCTGAGACATAGAGTTACCCTCGAGGAATGGACTCTTCTTCAAGGCAGGTGTTTAGCATGGGACTGCTCAACTATCCGCCTTCTCTGCGGACAGGATCTTCCTTGCCTAGAGGGCCTCAAATGGAGTAATGGTAAGAAACTATCCAGAATCTTCAACTTCAAACAGAACTTAGATGGTCATCACACCCTTAACAACGTGTTGTGCCTTTGTTGGACCAAACTTCGATGGGAAGGTGCAAGCGTTGCCATCGATGCATCGAAGATTTAGTTCACCTTTTCTTCGATTGCCCCAAGTCTCGTGTTATCTAGCATCACGTGACACGAGTATTGAGGCTCACTAACCAAATCTATTGGCAACAGGCGTTGTTGGGTGAGGCGGTTGGTTGCTCATCAAGGCTATGGAATGCCATCAGGGGTGAGACTCTTTGGAAGATTTGGAGGGAGCGATGTGCTGTCAACTTCGGCCAAACCCTAAAGGAATGGTCGATTGAGAAATCCTTGTCTCTTCTAGGTAAAAGAATCTCCCGAGATAAGAGATCTCCACTCGTTAGACATCACTGTATTTATCTCCTCGAAGATAACAAGTTGAAACCCAAATGGGTCCCGCATGAGGGAGACGATAGATTTATCCGCCTCTTTGTAATGCCCTCTAGTTTACCGAACTTGTCCCCTGGATTGTGGGATTTGGAGGGTCCCATGGGCACTAGTCCCATTCACATGTAACTTTTCTTCTTTATTTTAATTAAAGTCCGAGAGAATAGGCCAAGGCCAAACTTCCTTTTTTTTTTTTTAATGCAATGAATACTCCCAATTTTACATCGCAATGATATCAGCAATAGATTCCATCGCAAAGTTCGGTTATTGAATCTTATTTGAGGATGGTAAATGTTGGCACCCAATTCTGACTGTGCACATATTGACATCATAAGTGATGTCATAGAATGATTATCTGAGATTATTTATGGTTAATCTATCGAATCACATGGAGATGAGGTTTTTCGAAAATAGACAGCTCTCAGTTTCTGGCGCAGATCAGGTAGCAGCCACCGAGCCGCTGATTGCTTAGTCATTGTATTCGAGTAGTTGCTTCAGAGGTCTGCCACGCACAGTTCTGTGCTAACCATGGGTCACAATTATGAGCGCGGGATCACAATTATGGGCTCAGTTCTCATAAGCTTCCACCTCCGCCTGAAGCTATAGGAGTGAAGCTCTGCTACATTCTCATAAGCTTCCACCTCCGCCTGAAGCTATAGGGTGCATCATCCTCTCTCTCTCTCTCTCTCTCTCTCTCTCTCTCTCTCTCTCTCAAAGCAAATCGCGCAGATCACGCTCTCTCTATATCTCGCCTAGATGGCGCCGTGGTGGAGCTTCTTTTCTCTCTCTTTCTCTCTCTTTCTCTCTCTCTAAAGAGAGACCTTAGCACCAACAGCGCGACGAACCAGGTGGCCTCTCTCTATAGAGAGCTAGACCATTCGAATGGTTGTAGCCCTGTGCATACAGAGAGGATGAGAGTTATGAGTGGTTTTCGTGCTGCTTTAAACACCATAAACACCATAGTGAAACTCAAAACGATAAAAGGCGAGGGAGATTATCACGTAGTTCTCTGTAGCTGCTGCTCGTGATCAATTCGCCTCAATCCTCTGAAGGTCCGAAGATTGATCTCTGTTGTATGTGTGCAGCTCGAGCAAGAAATTCGCCAATTGTTGCTTGCAATAGAGGATTGGGGAGTCTGGGGTTGTTGCTATGGTTGGTGTGACACTGTTTGAACTCTTCTCTCTAGGAAATAGCACAAATGTGTTGTGCTCTATGTAAGAAAGTGGCACTCTTAGTTTGCCACAAAAGTGTTTATAAAAGGATGAAATTCAAACTCAATGCCATAAAACTAACCATAGAACTGATCACAATTCAACAACGAACATCAATCCTAGGGGTGGGAGGGAAAATGGAGGAAAAAGAGGTAAAAAGTGATGAAGAATGAGGGGTGGAAGGGTGGGCAAATGGGCAAAATGAGTCCCATAAAATTGATGGCAAAAGGCTTCTCTCAATGAAGAGAAAGCACACCACCAATGTAAAGCACCACCACCACCAAAATCACCACGAAACGCACTACCAAGACCTCCACCTAGAGCTCTGATGCCATGTCGAGAGTACAAGTGCGAAAGCAAAATGAAAAGAAGAGTGTACTCACAAAGGATAGAGTGTGAGAAACTCAAAGCGAGTAGACCAAGAAATGGGTAAACTCACATGGATTAGAAATGAGCTTGCCAAGAGCATGGAGTAGGCTCCTCAAGCTTCTAATCAAGTAAAAATGAAGGGCGAGGCCCTCCTTATATAGATTTGTGAGGGGCTCTCCAAAGTACATCTCATGTGGGATAATTCCCCTGAAAGGAGAATGAATACCATGGTAGAAGCAAATGGCAAGTTACCCAAATACAAAGGAAATACAATATAAAATGGAAATAAACTGGAAATGGAGTGCCTCCTAGATACAAAATGGAGATGCACTCATGTGGATACAAATGTAAATGATGTAGGAACAATCATGTCGTCAACACTATGCAGACACCTTCTTTTGGGAAATATATTTACTTCGTGCCTTTCATCGATGATTTTTCCAGGCATGCATGGGTATATCCATTGAAAGCAAAGGCCGAAGTGTTAATATGCTTCAAACAATTTTTGGTTTTGGTTGAAAATCTATCAGCATGTAAAATGGGCACCCTCTGTTCTAATCAAGGGGGGAATATATGTCTTCTGATTGCAATGCATTTTTGGCTGAACGTGGGATAAAACATCAGTGTACAATGCCGTATACACCTCAATGGAATAGAGTTGCTGAACGGAAGAGTAGGTCACTCATGGAGATGGCGAGGTGTATGGTCAAGAGTCACGCTTTACCACATAGTTTCTAGCTTGAAGTTGTCATGTGTGCAACATATGTACTTAACAAGTGTCCCACTAAAGCGCTGCAGTCTATCACTCCATATGAGGCTTGGCATGGTCGCAAGCCATATGTTGCTGATCTACATGTTTTTGGTTGTTTGACATATGCATTAGTGCCTGAACAACACAGAAGGCTGGATGATAAAGCAGTGAAATGTATTTTTGTTGAGTACCGTTCTGAAAGCAAAGGTATCATTTGTATCATCCACATACTAAATGCATTTTGGTTAGCTGTGTTGTTTTTGTGGAAGATGCTATTCAGCCACTAGTTTCATGTACTAAGGAGATATTTGTTAGCTCCAAAGACATGTATGATACTTTGCTGCCTCTTTTTACAGGTGGAGAGTCTAGTGCTGGTCCTAATGAGGCAACTTGTCACGCTTTACAGGTTTCATGTGATGATGCAAATCATTCCATTTCTGATGCAAATTTGCATGATGCACTTGTTGATAAGAGAACTGATATTGAGGAGGCAAAAACTATGACAAAATGGCTGATGCAGACTTTGCATGATAGCAAATTAGATGCACCTCTATCATATCATACTCGTTCAGGATCTCATAGTGCCTCTTTTGCATTAGACTGCTATGCATATGGTTGCCTCTAGTCTCTGTGATGAGAATGAGCCTGTTTCATTTGATGAAGCACAAAATTCAAAAAATTGAATGGCTGCTATGCAACCTGAATATGATGCTATAATGAAGAATGGAACTTGGTCGTTGTGTGACTTGCATCCTAGCAAGAAGGCCATTGGCACTAAGTGGGTTTACAAGTTGAACCGTAAGTCTGATGGAACAGTTGGCAAGTATAAGGCTAGGCTTGTTGCAAAGGGTTATGCTCATAAAAGAGGCATTGATTTTGATGAGACCTTTGCTCCTACTTGTCGAATGACTACTATTTGTAGCATCTGTGCACTTGCAGCTCATCATGGTTGGAATGTACATCAATTGGACATTAAAACTGCATTTTGAATCGTGATTTGCATGAAGAAGTGTATGTTTTTCAGCCCGGTGGCTTTGTGCAGGAAGGCATGAAAACCAGGTGTGCAGGTTAAAGAAGGCATTATATGGTTTAAAGCAAGCACCACGTGCTATGAAAAGATACATGCCTATCTGATTGCACATGGTTTTGAGAAAAATCAATAACCTTATATGTTAAGCGTGCTAATGATGTGCTTCTGATCATTGTTGTGTATGTTGATGACATACTGCTCACTCACTGCTCCTCATAAGAAGGATATTGCTGATTTTAAGGTTGATTTGCATGCCTCATTTGAGATATCAGATTTACGACATTTGCATCATTATTTGGGCATCCAAGTTATGCAAGTTGATGGCGGAATAGCTCTGTGTCAAACGAAACATATTGACACATTACTGCAACGTTTTGGCCTTGACGACTGCAAACCTATTGCCACTCCTATGGAGACAGGTTTACGATTGAGTCTTCATGATATTGGAGATGCATTTGATGTTGTTCTCTAGTAGCGGGTTGTTGGATGCTTGATTTACTTATGCATTACTCGACCAGATATTCACTTTGCTGTCTCACAACTAAGCAGTTTATGCATTGCCCAAGTGTTAAGCATTGGCAGGCGATTAAGCGCATCTTTCGCTACTTGAGTGGTACCCGGTTACTTGGATTGTTTTATCCCAAGGGGGGATCACTACTGCCATATTTACATGCTTTTTTTGACTTTGACTGGGCTGGTTGCTATGACACTCGTGTATCCACTAGTGGTTTTTGCTTTATGCTTGGTAGCTCATGCATATCTTGGTTGAGCAAAAAGCAACCTACTGTGGCCACTTCTAGTTGTGAGGCTAAGTATAGGGAAGCTTTCACAACAATTGTTGAGTGTGTGTGGCTCAGACGCCTTATGGCTTATTTGGGTGTTGGTCAGTCTTCTGCCACCATCTTCACTGACAATCAGAGCGCATTGGCAGTTGTGAGGAACCTTGTGTTCCATGCTCGCACTAAGCACATTGAGGTGCATTATCATTATGTTAGGGAGAGGTTCTCTATTGGAGAGATCAGCTTGGCATATGTGCCCACGCAGGAGAACATTGCAGACCTTTTCACGAAGGCTCTGCCTAGGGATGAGTTTGAAGCTTTCCGCAATGCTTTGGGCTTCCTTCCTTTTGTGGATTGACTCCACATAGCTTGGCGCTTCCTTATACATGAGTGCCAGCTCCTTGTTCACCGCATCACTTCGAGGGGAGATTTGTTGATATATTTAGGTAATGGTGTGTGTGAACACACTAGGACTGTCAGGGGACTTTTTTCCCTCTTTAGGAGGTTTTTTCCCCCGGCTTGTATATATGCCTATTGCCCTAACGGGTTACGTATCTTTATACATTCTAGTGGTAATACATTCTCTATTGTGTGTTGTGCTCCAAGCTTCTTCTTCTTCCTAGTGTTGTTCGTATGCTTCCGCAGACCTAAACTCCAACATAAATTATTTTAACAATGGTCCTATATATCGATTCATGTCGATAAAGAGCTTGGAACCACATCAAATTTTATCTAAGTAATGTTAATCCAAAACCATCATATTAAATGAAAAAATCCTCCACTTGTCAAGACTTTCTTGAATTTCACAATGTAGTCATAAGGATCTCCAATACCATCATAATGGTTCTTATCCATTTACCTACTTGTGATGTTCATTTATGGAATATATATCTCTTTTGTACATAATTCATTTATGGAATATCTCTTTTGTACATGGAGCTGAAGTGTTCTTCTTATAGGAATGTGAGGATTGTATCCCATCCATTTACTTATCTTATTTACTCGCCATGGTTCTTATCTTCCCCCAAAAAACTAATTGACTAACTAAATATGGCTCCTTCAATCATAAATAGTCATTGTCTTTGGACTTTCTCCAATCAATGGAGAGAATCACTCTTTTCAATCTTTGTTTTAGATATAATTCAATCAAGAACTAATCATGTAGGACCAAATAAGCAATACCAATCTTCCTCTAAGAGCTGTGAAAACCTTCTCCAAGTAGGTCCTAAGTATCTATTGTAATCTCTCAAAGATCATTGGTACTTTTATGTTGGTCTATCACTATGTGCATTCAGCCTTGCTTATCTATGCATCTATCGCTTTTATACTTTATAGCTAGACAAACATGATGTGTCAAAGCCATAGTTTTTTTCAATCACATGAATGATCTATTAATCCATCCAAGTAAATTGCTCCATGTGAGTTTGTGTTTACATCATTGGACACTCCTATGTTCACCCTCAATCACTAATGTGTCTTCTTTATTATCTTGTATTACATCTTATGTCATCAAATACATATCCTTGCTTTTGGAGTTACTTCATAATAACTCAAAAGACTAACATTTGACTAAGAAATTATGACCATTGAAGGTTTTGGGGTTAGTGGAAAACCATTGTTTTCCCCCTAGCATTTGCATAAATCAATGATCTTTCATGGATTAAAAATCCCAATTTTTCTATGAACATCTCTCACCTTGATTTCCTTGGAAATTGTGATTCGCCTAACATAAAGACCAAATCTACGATCTCCCATAAAATCTATAGTTTCTCATGTCACAATCCCTCATGAGAAGAAGTCGCATTCCTTCAAGTGATTCTTAATTTTTCCTTCCATGAGTGATTCTTAATTTTCCTTGATCAGTAATTTCCAAGAATGATTTCCTATAAGTGAAAATCCATGATGGCTGTCAAAGAATGGAAAATCATGATGTATCAAGAATGATTTCCCACATGCAAATCTTCAAGAATGGGATCATGATTTCCCCACATTTGTGAGAAATCACAATTTTTCAACTCGACATTCTTGAAGATACGTAATTGCAATTCCTCAACCACAATTTTATGCATTCCATGAGAATCATAGTTTCTATGATCTTTGGCATAAAGTTGGGCAATGAAAATTCTGACTTCACAAATCTATTGTGCTTCCTTAGGCTTGCCAGATCTGTGAAGGGTGGGGTGTTTTTTCCCTTTTTTTTTTTCTTTTTTTTTTTTTGGGTTTGGGGGGGGGGGGGGGGGGGGGGGGGGGGGGGGGGGGGGGGGGGGGGGGGGGGGGGGGGGGGGGGGGGGGG
>MU263349.1:5000-15000 GCA_020310875.1 Ceratopteris richardii
TTGCCACCTATTTCTTGATGACCTTCTGAGTTCTCCACTCCTTGAGCTTTCTGGCTCTTCACATTCAGGATCAAATCTTGGTGTCTCTTCCACTTCAACTTGCACTTCATTATTCTCTTGCTCATCAAATATCTGAACTTTTGATTTACCTTTTCTTTGACTCACTTCTTCTTCATCACCTGTATTGATGTTGATTGTACTTGCATACCAAGTGCTTTGTTCATCAAATGTAACATCTTTAGAAACCATAAATTGTTTTGTTGATGGACTCCACAATCTATAGCCCATCTGCTTGTCATCATAACCAATGAAAACATATTTTTCAGCTTTAGGCTCCAACTTGTGCCTTAATTGTGATGGCACATATACATATGCCACACATCCAAAAACTCTGCAATGATGCAAGGTAGGTCTCTTACCCCACCAAGCCTCGTATGGTGTCATACCCTGCAAGGCTTTACATGGTAACCTATTGACCAAATAAGTGGCTGTATTTACAGCCTCAGCCCACAAATAATTAGGGCAATTTTTCTCCTTCATCATGGACCTTGCAAACTCAACAAGTGTTCTATTTCTCCTTTCTGCAACACCATTTTGTTGAGGAGAGTACGTGCAAGTAACTTCTCTTTTTATACCTGCATTCCATAAGTAATCACTGAACTCATTAGAGAAATACTCTCCCCCTCCATCTGACCTTAGTCTTTTCAACTTATGACCTGTAATTCTTTCTACATATGCATGATAGTGTTTAAATGTATTAAACACTTCTGACTTATCTTTGATCACATAGATAGTGATCCATCTAGTAGCATCATCAACATAAATCACATAATACCTTGATCCATTTATACTGAAATCTTTTGATGGTCCCCACACATCTGTGTGTACCAACTCAAGCTTCTCTGAGTGCATAAAACCATGCTTGGAGTAAGAGTTCTTATGAGCCTTACCTAATTGACATGCCTCACATTTGTATGTCATATGTTGACCTGCAACATTAGGCAATCCAAGCACTGAACCATTGTTAACCATATCTTTAATACCTCTTTCATTGAAATGTCCAAGCCTCTTGTGCCAAAGATCTAACTCAGAAATCTTATGTCCTCCATATGTGAACATAGCATGACCAATGTTGCCTTGAATCTTCAATGTAAATAATCTTCCTTCCTTTTTCCCTGAAACAATCTGTTTATACCCTTGGCTAGGGTCTTCCACATATACTCCATCATTAGTGAATCTTACTTCATATCCCTTTTCAACAATTTGTCCTACACTTATCAAATTCTTAGGGATTGTAGGAACATACAAGACCTTACTCAATAAGGTGCTACCATCCTTGGCCTTCACTGATCCAATTGACTTCACATTGTGCTTTGTGTTGTCACCTGTCTGAACAACATGATTAAAAACATTATTCTCCAAATCAGTCATCAAGGATATATTACCACTCAGGTGATTGCTACACCCTGAGTCAATGTAGAAGACTCTCTGATCTTCACTCTGCCTTTCACAAGTTGCATTCATTATCAATGTTGAATCCTCCTTTTGATCTGAAGCATAATTGTAGTAGGTGTTGTTATATTGTTGACTTTGGAATCCTCTACCTGCATTTCTTCCAAAGTAACTCCTACCACCTCTGCCTCTGAAATTACCTCTTTGATTTCTGCCAGCTCTTCCTCTTGAATTATAATTTTGATTATATCCATTATTACTCTGAGTATTATGCCAACAATCATTAGCTAAGTGATTTGTCTTACCACAAATCCAGCAAGCTTTGCCTCCATCCTTGTTATTTCTGACTCTTCCTCTACCTTTGCCAACTCCTCTTCCTCTTAGGAAGTTGGCTTGAGTAGTTGTTCCTTCATCTTCACCTGCTTGTTGTTTTCCTTTGCTATTCTTCTTCGTGTCCTTTGAGTACATTGCATGACCTGCACTCTTGTCACTGTTGGTGCATGACAATCATCAATTGAAGAATTATGGAGGAATGAAATCAAGGAGTCAAGAAGAAAACAAAGTCAGATGGTTGAATGAAGGACATGTTCAGAAAATCCAAAGATATGTACACATATGTACATTAGCTGACTTATATCTTTGTTTAGTCATACACTTGTATATATTCATATATAAATATGTTGGAAAATGTCGGGCAAATAGAGCAGAAGAAGATTAGAGAATAGGGAGAGAGAAATTAGTGTCATTAGACACATTGAAAGTGAGTGAATCATCTATCCTCACTTGTATGTAAATTTTCTGAAGAAATCGAGAAACTTGCGCCCGATGTTTAGCAGTCTGCTCCTTCTGTGTTTAATCTTTTGAGAAATCCTTCTGCACGTGTCTAAGTCCATAGCTAATCTATCTATGGCTAGAATTTGAGAGGTTAATTGAAATCAGGCTGAGAGAATTTTGATTAGGAACATTCATATGTAAGAATGTTCTAAGAGTCGTAAAATCTGGCGCACATTTCATCTTCAATGAAATGATCATTGCTCAGTCCACAGTGTAAAGTTTTACACAAGTGAGAGCTTAAAATCTAAGTTGGAAGGTAAGCCATCTATGGCTAAAAGATCTTGATCAAACGGGATTTACTTTGGGAGAACCAGTGCTAAGAAGTTGCAGGTGTCAAAGTCGCCATTGCAGAGAAGCTCTTTCAGACATAGGTAAAGTGTTTCACACATTTCTCAGTATGTACTCAATCTTTTTGAGAGATTTAACTTGGCAAAGTTGCGCAACCTTAAGGCAAAGTGTTGTGCAAAGTTTTATCAAAAACTTTACAGGATTGATTAGTCAATGAGTGATTAATCTGCAGCAGACTTTTCTGAAGAAGCTGAATTTTTCAAAATAATCAATTTTCTGATAAATTGGTGAAAGTTCTCTAAGTTTGGTGGAGTCTAAGGTTAATCTTGATATAGAGCTGATCTAAATTCAAGGTTAACTTGTTCTTTTGGAGATTAACACTCTCCATCAGTGGTATCAGAGCAGGTTGTGTCAAAATTGAAGTGAAGGAGACTCCAACTACTACAGAAATACAAATCTTTACATCTCGAAGGTGCAAAAGGTTAAAGTGTGAAGAAAGATTGAAGGAAGACATACAAAGAGTATCAAAAGGATCAGAAGGAGCAACATTCAAAGTAAAGGTACATTCATTATCTGTAAAGGTTAAAGATTTGGAAATACAGGTGAAGCAAGGATGGGAGATAGTCTCCAAATTGAGAAGCTGGATAGAGAGAACTATCCTGCATGGTCTATGAGGATGGAAGCTCATCTTATGAGCAAAGATCTGATAGGATACATCACAGGAGATGAAGAAAAGCCAGAATTCAGAGATCCTAGTGTTCCAACTAGGGAGGAGCTTGCAGATTTGAAGAATTGGATGAAGAAGGATGCTCAAGCAAGAAGTATCATCTACATGGCAATCAATGACTATTTGCTTCCTCACATTAGAGGACTTGAAAGTGCCTGTGACATTTGGAATGCTTTGGAAGAGCATTTCCAAAATACAACCAAATCAAGGAAAGCTTCACTATGGGCAGAGTTTACTACTTTTAAGAAGAAGGCCTCACAATCAATCTCTGATTATGTGACAAAGATGAAGGACATTGCAGACTCTCTAGGTGCAGTGGATGAAGATATTGAAGAAGACAAATTGGTAAGACAAATACTCACAGGGCTAAGAGGAGATGAGAAGTGGAAGCCTTTCATTTTATCTACAGAACTTTCATTAGATCATTTTACTCCTGATTTGAATCAATTGTTAGGTCATATGCTAACTTTTGAGAATGATATCAAAGGAGATGTTGATAAGAGTGCAGGTCATGCAATGTACTCTAAAGACAAGAAGAAAGCTAACAAAGGAAAGCAACAATCAGGTGAAGAAGAAGGTACTTCAAACCAAGCAAACTTCATAAGAGGAAAAGGAAGTGGCAGAAGTAGAGGAAGAGGCAGAAACAACAAAGATAATGCAAGAGCTTGTTGGATATGTGGTAAGACCAATCATCTATCTCATGATTGTTGGCATAATAATCAAAACAATGGTAATTATCAGAACTTTAATCAAAGAGCAAGAGGTGGTAGATTTCAGAGAGGAAACTTCAGAGGTAGAGGTGGTAGGATTCTTTTGGAAGAGGTGGAGGAAGAAGCTTCCAAAATCAATCCTATAATAGCACCTACTACAACTATGCATCAGATCAAAAAGAGGACTCGACTCTCATTATGAATACTTGTGAAACCTCACATGAGGACATGAGAGTGTTTTATATTGATTCAGGATGTAGTAATCATTTGAGTGGAAATATTGCTTTGATGACTGACCTAGATCATAATGCAATTAATCATACAATTCAGATAGGTGATAATACAAAGCATAAGGTAAAGTCAATTGGTTCAGTCAAAGCTAAGGATGGGAGCACTCTTCTGAGTAAGGTTCTTTATGTTCCCACAATTCCAAAGAATTTGATCAGTGTAGGTCAAATTGTGGAAAAAGGATATGAGGTAAGGTTTACCAATGATGGAGTTTATGTGGAAGACCCTAGTCAAGGGTATAAACAAATTATTGCAGGAAAGAAAGAAGGAAGGCTTTTCACATTGAAGGTACAAGGAAATGTTGGACATGCTATGTTCACATATGGAGAGCAAAAGGTGTCAGAATTGGATCTTTGGCACAAAAGACTTGGACACTTTAATGAAAGAGGTATTAAAGAAATGATTAACAATGATTCAGTGCTTGGATTGCCTAACATTGCAGGTCAACACATGACATACAGATGTGAGGCATGTCAATTAGGTAAGGCTCATAAGCAATCCTATTCCAAGCATGGATTTATGTATTCAAAAAGACTTGAATTGGTGCATACAGATGTGTGGGGTCCTTCAAAGGACTTTAGTATAAATGGTTCAAGATATTATGTCATATATGTTGATGATGCTACTAGGTGGATCACAATTTATGTGATTAAAGAAAAGTCAGAAGTGTTTAATACATTTAAACACTATCATGCATATGCAGAAAGGATTACAGGTCAAAAATTAAAGAGACTAAGGTCAGATGGAGGGGGAGAGTATTTTTCAAATGAGTTCAATGATTATTTGTGGAATGCAGGTATAAAGAGAGAAGTTACTTGCAGGTATTCTCCTCAACAAAATGGGGTAGTAGAAAGAAGAAATAGGACTCTTGTTGAGTTTGCAAGGTCCATGATGAAAGAGAAGAATTGTCCAAATTATTTGTGGGCAGAGGCTGTAAATACAGCTACATACTTGGTCAATAGATTGCCTTGTAAAGCTTTGCAGGGCATGACACCATATGAAGCTTGGTGGGGTAAGAAACCTACCTTAGATCATTGCAGAATATTTGGATGCTTGGCATATGCATATGTGCCATCTCAATTGAGGCATAAGTTGGAGTCTAAGGCAGAAAAGTATGTTTTCATTGGCTATGATGATAAGCAAATGGGATATAGGTTGTGGAGTCCATCCACAAAGCAATTTATTGTATCCAAGGATGTTACATTTGATGAGCAAGGTACTTGGTATGCAGGTAAATATAATGTACATGCAGATGATGAAGAAGTAGTGGAACAAAGAAAAGGTAAAGCAAAGATTCAATTACTTGATGAAAGTGAGAACAATGAAGTACAGGTTGAAGTTGAAGAGAGGCCAAGGTTTGATCCAGAATGTGATGAACCAGAAACTTCAAGAAGTGCAGAAGTTAGAAGGTCATCTAGGCACAAATGGCAACCTACAAGGTATAGCTATGACACTTCATTCTTAACTACTAAAGATTATGCTTATTTGGTAAAAGCAGATGAAGACCCTTCTACATATGAAGAGGCCAAAGGGAAGAAGAATTGGGAAGATGCTATGCAAGAGGAGTATGATGCATTGATAGAGAATCAAACATGGGATTTGGTTCCTAAACCCAATAGTCAGAAAATCATTGGTTGTAAGTGGGTTTACAAGACTAAAAGATTTGCAGATGGAAGTGTGTCTAGGTACAAAGCTAGACTTGTTGTGAAAGGGTATGCACAGACATATGGAGTGGACTATGATGAGACTTATAGTCTTGTGGCAAAGATGACAACCATCAGGACACTCATAGCAATTGCTGCTTGCAAAGGTTGGAAGTTATCTCAATTAGATGTAAAAAATGCTTTCTTGAATGGTTACATTTCAGATGAAGTCTACATGGAGCAACCAGATGGGTTCAAAGATCAATTGAGTCCAAATTATGTGTGTAAGCTCAAGAGAGCTTTGTATGGGTTGAAGCAGGCCCCAAGGGCTTGGAATTATAGGCTTGTAAAATTCTTGAATGATCTTGGATTTCAAGCATCAAAGGCAGATAGTAGCTTGCTAGTCAAAGCAAGTGAAGATGGGTTCATTTATGTGTGTATTTATGTTGATGACATAATACTTACAGGAACAGATGATAAGGGAATACAAATGATCAAGAAGCAGATGGAGAAAGAGTTTAAAATCAGTGATTTGGGGAACCTATCATTCTTCTTGGGAATGGAGATCTCTTATACTCAACATGGAGTATATGTGACCCAAGAAAGGTATCTTAAAAATTTGCTAACCAAATTTAAAATCGAAGATTGCAGGGTTGCACCTACACCTTTGGAAGTGAACCATAAATTGTCTAGGTTTGGAGGAGAAGAGTTGAAAGATATGAAACTCTATCAAAGTTTGGTTGGTAGCTTGATCTATGCTACATTGACAAGGCCTGATTTATCATATGCAGTTGGTGTGCTTTCACAATTTATGCATTGTCCTAGAAAGGAACATTGGATTGCAGGACAAAGAGTACTTAGGTACATCAAGGGTACACTCAGAGAAGGGTTGTACTATGGATTTACTTCTGATACAAGAGTGAAGATATATAGTGATGCAGATTGGGCAGGTAATGTGGATGATAGAAGATCAACACATGGATACTTGTGCTATGTAGGAGACAAATTGATTTCATGGTGTTCCAAGAAGCAACATACAGTTGCTTTGTCATCTACAGAAGCAGAATATAAAGGTATGGTGGAAGCTGCAAAAGAGGTAATATGGCTAAAGACACTTTTGAAAGTTTTTGATGTGATTCAGAGTACTCCTATTATTTGTGGAGACAATATGAGTTCATTATACTTGGCAGCTAATCCTGTATTTCATGCTAGAACTAAGCATATTGAAATACAGTATCATTTTCTGAGAGAGAAGGTCATTGAGAAGGAGATTGAAGTCATACACACTCCCACAAAAGATCAAGTTGCAGATATGATGACAAAAAGTCTAGATGGACCAAAACTACAAAGATTCAAGGATATGGCTGGAGTAAAGAAGATAGAGAAGAACCTCAATTAATGATTGAGGGGGAGCTGTTGGTGCATGACAATCATCAATTGAAGAATTATGGAGGAATGAAATCAAGGAGTCAAGAAGAAAACAAAGTCAGATGGTTGAATGAAGGACATGTTCAGAAAATCCAAAGATATGTACACATATGTACATTAGCTGACTTATATCTTTGTTTAGTCATACACTTGTATATATTCATATATAAATATGTTGGAAAATGTCGGGCAAATAGAGCAGAAGAAGATTAGAGAATAGGGAGAGAGAAATTAGTGTCATTAGACACATTGAAAGTGAGTGAATCATCTATCCTCACTTGTATGTAAATTTTCTGAAGAAATCGAGAAACTTGCACCCGATGTTTAGCAGTCTGCTCCTTCTGTGTTTAATCTTTTGAGAAATCCTTCTGCACGTGTCTAAGTCCATAGCTAATCTATCTATGGCTAGAATTTGAGAGGTTAATTGAAATCAGGCTGAGAGAATTTTGATTAGGAACATTCATATGTAAGAATGTTCTAAGAGTCGTAAAATCTGGCGCACATTTCATCTTCAATGAAATGATCATTGCTCAGTTCACAGTGTAAAGTTTTACACAAGTGAGAGCTTAAAATCTAAGTTGGAAGGTAAGCCATCTATGGCTAAAAGATCTTGATCAAACGGGATTTACTTTGGGAGAACCAGTGCTAAGAAGTTGCAGGTGTCAAAGTCGCCATTGCAGAGAAGCTCTTTCAGACATAGGTAAAGTGTTTCACACATTTCTCAGTATGTACTCAATCTTTTTGAGAGATTTAACTTGGCAAAGTTGCGCAACCTTAAGGCGAAGTGTTGTGCAAAGTTTTATAAAAAACTTTACAGGATTGATTAGTCAATGAGTGATTAATCTGCAGCAGACTTTTCTGAAGAAGCTGAATTTTTCAGAATAATCAATTTTCTGATAAATTGGTGAAAGTTCTCTAAGTTTGGTGGAGTCTAAGGTTAATCTTGATATAGAGGTGATCTAAATTCAAGGTTAACTTGTTCTTTTGGAGATTAACACTCTCCATCAGTCACCATCTCCTTTAACATCCTGCTCAAATGTTAGCATATGACCTAGCAATTGATTTAAATCAGGAGTGAAATGGTCAAGTGATAATTCTGTAGACAAAATGAATGGCTTCCATTTGTCATCACCTCTCAAACCTGTAAGGATTTGCCTTACCAATTTATCCTCCTCAATGTCCTCATCAACAGCTCCTAATGCATCTGCAATATCTTTCATCCTTGTCACATAGTCTGAAATAGATTGAGAGGCCTTCTTCTTGAAGGTAGTAAACTCTGCCCATAAGGATGCCTTCCTTGACTTTCTAGTGTTCTGGAAATGCTCCTCCAAAGCATTCCATATATCAGTTGCATTTTCAAGACCTCTAATATGAGGTAACAAGTAATCATTGACTGCCATATAGATAATGCTCCTAGCTTGAGCATCTTTCTTCATCCAATTTTTCAAATCTGCTAACTCTTCCCTAGTTGGAACACTAGGATCTCTGAACTGTGGCTTCTCTTCTTCTCCTGTGATGTAAGCAATTAAATCTTTGCTCATAAGATGAGCTTCCATCCTCATTGACCATGCAGGATAGTTTTCCCTATCCAATTTCTCTATCTGTAGAGAATCTCCCATCTTGTGTCTACCTGTGTATTGAAATCTTCAAGCTTTATGAACAATATATGTACCTTTACTTCGAATTAGACTCCTTTTGCCTTTCTTGATGTCCAGTAGTCTTCTCCTCAGGCTTTTGACTCCAAGCTTTCACTTCTTAGTTCTTCAAATGTTGAACTTCTTGAATCTGCAGCAGTCGGGACCTTCCTTTCCTTGATTTTGATGTCTCCTGCTCTGATACCACTGATGGAGAGTGTTAATCTCCAAAAGAACAACCTACTCTTGTGATTAGAGCACCTCTATACCAAGAGTAAGTCAAAACCTTCACTAAATTAGAGGTCCAATCTCCAAATTATCAAAATTGAGAAAATCTGTGAAAGAGATAAAACACAGAAAAGTCTGCTGCACTATTTCTCTACATTGACCTATCAAACATGTAAAGTTTTTGATGAAACTTTGTAAGAATCATCTCCTAGAGATTGCGCATCTCCTCCAAGTTGAATTACTTCAAAAGCCTTAGTATAACTTGAGAAATTTACTTCACAAGTTACCTATGTTCAAATCTGTACTTCTGAGAAGTTGATTTGACACCCCTAACTTCTTAACTTTGGTTCTCACAATGTCGAACCCGTTTTACAAAATGGTTCTAGCCATAAGTAGCTTATCTTTCAACTTAAAGATTAAGCTCTCACTCATGCAAAACTTTAAACTGTGCTGGGAGAAATGATCAAAACAATAACTTCAAAATCTGCACCTGTTTTAGAAACCTGTGAACACACTTCACATATGAATGTTCCTGCACTTAATTCTCTAAGCCTGATTGCAATTGGAAGCTAAAACTTTGTACAGAGGTCAAGCACCTTCCAACTTAGACTTGTACAAAAGCATTTCACGATTGATCTACTGTAGAAGGAGAACACGCAGAAACATCGGGCGCAAGATTTTCAATTACTCTGAAAAGTTTACAACTGAGTGATGAGGGCTAACTCAACTAACTTTTCCTCTATGTCATGACTTCTAACTTCCTCAATC
>MU263349.1:25000-30000 GCA_020310875.1 Ceratopteris richardii
ATCAAAACAATAACTTCAAAATCTGCACCTGTTTTAGGAACCTGTGAACACACTTCACATATGAATGTTCCTGCACTTAATTCTCTAAGCCTGATTGCAATTGGAAGCTAAAACTTTGTACAGAGGTCAAGCACCTTCCAACTTAGACTAGTACAAAAGCATTTCACGATTGATCTACTGTAGAAGGAGAACACGCAGAAACATCGGGCACAAGATTTTCAATTACTCAGAAAAGTTTACAACTGAGTGATGAGAGCTAACTCAACTAACTTTTTCTCTATCTCATGACTTCTAACTTCCTCAATCTTGGCTTCTAACTATTGCCACATATGCTCTCATACATGTCCCGACTTTTCTCAAAGTATTTATAGATAATTTGTACAAGATTCTTACTCAAACAAAGATCTAAGTCACCTATGACTATACTAATGTACATATGTGTACACTTCTCTTATCCTCTGAATATGTCTTTCTTCCAAGCTTCAATAGTTGATCCTTCCTTCACTCTTGAACCTTCCAAGCCTTCAATTGGTGATTGGTCTGCACCAACAGCTCCCCCTCAATCATCAATTGAGGTCTTCACTATCTTCTTTATACCTGCCATGTCTTTGAACCTTTGTAACTTTGGTCCATCCAAGCCTTTTGTAAGCATATCAGCTATCTGATCTTTTGTTGAAGTATGGATTACTTCAATCTCTTTATCCATCACCTTCTCTCTTAGAAAGTGATACTGAATCTCAATGTGTTTGGTCCTGGCATGAAAAACAGGATTAGCAGCTAAATGCAATGAACTCATGTTATCTCCATATATAATTGGTACCCCATGCATAATGTCAAGACTCTTCATCAAGGTCTTGAGCCAAATCACTTCCTTTGCAGCTTCAACCATGCCTTTATACTCAGCTTCTGTAGAAGACAAAGCAACTGTATGTTGCTTCTTAGAACACCATGAGATTAACTTATCTCCCACATAACACATGTATCCATAGGTTGATCTTCTATCATCTGGATTACCTGCCCAATCTGCATCACTATAAACTTTGATATTTGTATCTGAGGTAAACCCATAATACAAACCTTCATTGAGTGTACCCTTAATGTACCTCAACACCCTTTGTCCTGCAATCCAATGTTCTTTCCTTGGGCAATGCATAAATTGAGACAAAACCCCTACTGCATATGATAAATCAGGTCTAGTTAGAGTAGCATAGATAAGACTACCAACCAAACTCTGATATTGTCTCATGTCCTTGAATTCTTCACCTCCATACTTACTCAATTTGTGATTCACCTCCATTGGTGTAGGTGCTACCCTGCAATCATCCATTTTAAACTTGATTAACAAGTTCTTCAAATACCTTTCTTGGGTCACAAATACGCCATGTTGAGTATATGTAATCTCCATGCCCAAGAAGTATGATAAGTCTCCCAAGTCACTTATCTTAAACTCCTTTTCCATTTGCCTCTTAAGCTTTTGTATTCCTTCTTCATCTGTACCTGTAAGAATTATATCATCAACATATATGCACATGTATATGAAACCATTTTCACTTGCCTTGACAAGCAAGCTACTATCTGCTTTAGACACCTGAAAACCAAGTTCTTTTAGGAACTTCACAAGTCTATAGTTCCATGCCCTTGGGGCCTGCTTCAAACCATACAAAGCTCTCTTGAGCTTGCACACATGATCTGGATACCTTTTATCTCTGAACCCTTGAGGTTGCTCCATGAATACATCATCTGAAATGTAACCATTCAAAAAAGCATTTTTCACATCAAGTTGACATAGCTTCCAACCTTTACATGCAGCAATAGCAATAAGTGTCCTTATGGTTGTCATCTTTGCCACAGGACTATAGGTCTCATCATAATCAATACCATATGTTTGAGCAAAGCCTTTGACAACAAGTCTAGCTTTGTATCTAGACACACTTCCATCTGCAAACCTTTTTGTCTTGTAGACCCACTTGCATCCAATAATCTTCTGACTATTTGGTTTAGGAACCAAATCCCAAGTTTGATTCTCCAATAGTGCATCATATTCCTCCTGCATAGCATTCTCCCATTTTTCCTTACCTTTTGCCTCTTCATATGTAGAAGGGTCTTCATCTGTATTCACCATATAAGCATAATCTTTTGTGGCTAGAAATGAAGTATCATAACTATACCTTGTAGGTTGCCACCTATTTCTTGTTGACCTTCTGAGTTCTCCACTCCTTGAGGTTTCTGGCTCTTCACATTCAGGATCAAATCTTGGTGTCTCTTCCACTTCAACCTGCACTTCATTATTCTCTTGCTCATCAAATATTTGAACTTTTGATTTACCTTTTCTTTGACTCACTTCTTCTTCATCACCTGTATTGATATTGATTGTACCTGCATACCAAGTGCTTTGTTCATCAAATGTAACATCCTTAGAAACCATAAATTGCTTTGTTGATGGACTCCACAATCTATAGCCCATCTGCTTATCATCATAGCCAATGAAAACATACTTTTCAGCTTTAGGCTCCAACTTGTGCCTTAATTGTGATGGCACATATGCATATGCCACACACCCAAAAACTCTGCAATGATCCAAGGTAGGTCTTTTACCCCACCAAGCCTCATATGGTGTCATACCCTGCAAGGCTTTACATGGTAGCCTATTGACCAAATAAGTGGCTGTATTTACAGCTTCAGCCCACAAATAATTAGGGCAATTTTTCTCCTTCATCATGGATCTTGCAAACTCAACAATTGTTCTATTTCTCCTTTCTGCAACACCATTTTGTTGAGGAGAGTACCTGCAAGTAACTTCCCTTTTTATACCTGCATTCCATAAGTAATCACTGAACTCATTTGAGAAATACTCTCCCCCTCCATCTGACCTTAGTCTTTTCAACTTATGACCTGTAATTCTTTCTGCATATGCATGATAGTGTTTAAATGTATTAAACACTTCTGACTTATCTTTGATCACATAGATAGTGATCCACCTAGTAGCATCATCAACATAAATCACATAATACCTTGATCCATTTATACTGAAATCTTTTGATGGTCCCCACACATCTGTGTGTACCAACTCAAGCTTCTCTGAGTACATAAAACCATGCTTGGAATAGGAATATTTATGAGCCTTACCTAATTGACATGCCTCACATTTGTATGTCATATGTTGACCTGCAACATTAGGCAATCCAAGCACTGAACCATTGTTAACCATATCTTTAATACCTCTTTCATTGAAATGTCCAAGCCTCTTGTGCCAAAGATCTAACTCAGAGATCTTATGACCTCCATATGTGAACATAGCATGACCAATGTTGCCTTGAATCTTCAATGTAAATAATCTTCCTTCCTTTTTCCCTAAAACAATCTGTTTATACCCTTGGCTAGGGTCTTCAACATATACTCCATCATTAGTGAACCTTACTTCATATCCCTTTTCAACAATTTGACCTACACTTATCAAATTCTTAGGGATTGTAGGAACATACAAAACCTTACTCAATAAGGTGCTTCCATCCTTGGCCTTCACTGATCCAATTGACTTCACATTGTGCTTTGTATTGTCACCTGTTTGAACAACATGATTAAAAACTTTACTTTCCAAATCAGTCATCAAAGATATGTTACCACTCAGGTGATTGCTACACCCTGAGTCAATGTAGAAGACTCTTTGATCTTCACTCTGCCTTTCACAAGTTGCATTCATTATCAATGTTGAATCTTCCTTTTGATCTGAAGCATAATTGTAGTAGGTGTTGTTGTATTGTTGACTTTGGAATCCTCTACCTGCATTTCTTCCAAAGTAATTCCTTCCACCTCTACCTCTGTAATTACCTCTTTGATTTCTGCCACCTCTTCCTCTTGAATTATAATTTTGATTGTATCCACCATTATTCTGATTATTATGCCAACAATCATTAGCTAAGTGATTTGTCTTACCACAAATCCAGCAAGCTTTGCCTCCATCTTTGTTGTTCCTGCCTCTTCCTCTACCTTTGCCACCTCCTCTTCCTCTTAGGAAGTTGGCCTGAGTAGTTGTTCCTTCATCTTCACCTGCTTGTTGTTTTCCTTTGCTATTCTTCTTCTTGTCCTTTGAGTACATTGCATGTCCTGTACTCTTGTCACCATCTCCTTTAACATCCTGCTCAAATGTTAGCATATGACCTAACAATTGATTTAAATCAGGAGTGAAATGGTCAAGTGATAGTTCTGTAGACAAAATAAATGGCTTCCATTTGTCATCACCTCTCAACCCTGTAAGGATTTGCCTTACCAATTTATCCTCCTCAATGTCTTCATCAACAGCTCCTAAAACATCTGCAATATCTTTCATCCTTGTTACATAGTCTGAGATGGATTGAGAGGCCTTCTTCTTGAAGGTAGTAAACTCTGCCCATAAGGATGCCTTCCTTGACTTTGTAGTGTTCTGGAAATGCTCCTCCAAAGCATTCCATATGTCAGTTGCACTTTCAAGACCTCTAATATGAGGTAACAAGTAATCATTGACTCCCATATAGATAATGCTCCTAGCTTGAGCATCTTTCTTCATCCAATTTTTCAGATCTGCTAACTCTTCCCTAGTTGGAACACTAGGATCTCTGAACTCTGGCTTCTCTTCTTCTCCTGTGATGTAAAATCTTTGCTCATAAGATGAGCTTCCATCCTCATTGACCATGCAGGATAGTTTTCCCTATCCAATTTCTCTATCTGTAGAGCATCTCCCATCTTGTATCCACCTGTGTATTGAAAACTTCAAGCTTTACAAACAATGTATGTACCTTTACTTTGAATTAGACTCCTTTTGCCTTTCTTGATGTTGAGTAGTCTTCTCCTCAGGCTTTTGACTCCAAGCTTTCACTTCTTAGTTCTTCAAATGTTGAACTTCTTGAATCTGCAGCAGTCGGGACCTTCCTTTCCTTGATTTTGATGTCTCCTGCTCTGATACCACTGATGGAGAGTGTTAATCTCCAAAAGAACAACCTACTCTTGTGATTAGAGCACCTCTA
>MU263349.1:42500-44896 GCA_020310875.1 Ceratopteris richardii
ATCCAAGGTTTGGTATTTCAATATTAGAAGAGCATGTCTTAAGGCATAAAGCAGAGGAGACGAGATAAATGAAGACGACCGATGCAAGCGACTAGTGCAATCTGAAATTGTCGGATGGCCCTTTTCGCTTACATCGGTCGTGTTAGCAAACTACCGCGAGAGACTTCAAGAAGTGACCTTGCGTAAAGATTTGACTCACGAGTATAAAAACTAGCAACAGCGATGAAATGGATAATACGACCGATGCAAGCGATAGGGGCAATTCAAGATTCTCCGATTCCCCGTATCGCTTGTATCGGTCGTGTCCTCTTAATTCTTTATGTCCTTCTGTAACTTCTCGAATTTAAACACTTTCCAACAAGAATGAAGTAAAAAACCCACAATGCATTCATAATTGTGACATTAATAAACTTAATTGGACCATCCAATGAACTTTTGTTAAACTCTCAAGAGGTTCAATACAACTGTGACCATCTTCCACATGAAGATTGGCATAACTACATACAATTTGTACATAAATAAATCTTCCAACCTTGGTTGGTTTTACAATTGATTTCAATCTAAGACTCAAAAATTGATTTAACCCTTTCTATCCTTTTTAGAGCCTTGCTTTCTCTATTGCTTCTGTCCCTTTTTGGAGCTTTCAGCTTGACTCTTTATGTTGTTCCCATGCTTTAGTGGTGAGTGAAGAGGAAGCCCTTTCTTTTTATCTTCAGACTGTTTTTTATCAGGTGGAGGGGGTGGAGGTGAGTCTGGATCATATGGGCAGATTGCATGTTTCATGATACTATTTATTGCTCTCTCTCTGATCAAGATGATCCATGCATCCGGGTAGTCTGATAAATTCAATTCAGGACTATGGAACCTTCTTTCCAAGAATCTTACAGCATTTGCAATCACTCTCCAGCCACATGATGTTGAGTCTCTCTGCAATGGCACATGAATTTGGCTGTATCCAAATTGCTTTTGTTCATTCATTTTAGCTATTCCTGGAAAAATCTGATCAATATGCATCTTGAGAAGCTTTGCAGCACTGCATTGTAAAGTGAAAATCAAAACGGGGCATGGCTTTAAAATAGAGAACAACAAAATGTATAGTAACTTACACTTTGCAATTCCCATGCTGTGATGGAAGAGAATTGAGGAAAAGAGCTTGATATGCATTGAAGTCCACAATAATCAAACTCCAATGGCCCCTGTCAATGAGTTGCATGTAAATATACTTTCTTAAATGAAACAAATATGTTTCCAAAATGAAGATGAATACTTACTTTTCAATATATGGGTAAATAACACATTCTACTTCTTCTGTAAATCCTGTAGAAAGGACTTGGCATCTCCATGTTTATGCAAAAAACACTGAGTCACCAGAGGATCTAAAATAAATACTTTTTTTTAAACCGCTTCCTCACATTGTTGAAGAAGAACCCTACAAATCAAGAAATAAAAATGCAGTTAAGGAACTAGGAAATTATGCAAAACAAAAGCATTTTAAGGCCTCTAGATATACCTGAGTGAAATGTTGACCACACTATCTGATATTTGAACATGAAGCTCCCTCAACATTTTGTTGTCTTCAGGTCTAATGTCAAGAAACAATTCATTTTGCCATGGCATTGCAACATTAACTATTACCTGCCCATCTCCTTTCTTGAGGAGCTCTTTATTTGCTTTCTGTAACTTTTGAATCTGGGTTAGATGGCACTTTCCTCTGTAAATAATCCTTGCTTTTTCCTCTCCTCCTCACTATTTGTTGCAGTTCTAGTTTCATGATCATGAGTGACTTGAGCGTTGATCTCTTCAATGACAAACTGTTGTTTTAGGTGCTCAAGCTGGAGGTATATTTAAAATATCAAAGAATTTTTGATCGTGGTGATCAATAGGAACCAGAGCTTTATCAAACTTATATCTTATTCTTGAAACAATAACATAATCCTTCGCCATTAGTGTTACCCTATGAGAATGAGCAGCACATAAGTAGGCATCATTCATAAAATCAATAGCAAAGTCCTCTGCAGCTTCTTGCAGGCATAGCAGTGCTTGAGTTTGCCACCTCACATTGACAAAGGATGAGGTCTTCATCAAAGAACAGAGGTTGGCTGAGATCTGCTTGACAACTCTCATAAATGGAAGTCTTGGGATCAACAATCCCACAGACTTTTGAGCTCTTCTAATTTCCCTCAAGGACTTTACATGGTACTTGACCCTTTTTTTGAAGGCTTGTCTGGCACATTGGATTGAACCTTCTGGGAATTTTGCTCCTGGACATTTTCCCCTTGGGCATTTTGTCCTGACCCTCAGGGTACAACATCCTTGCTGTCTTTTTGGTTCTAGCCATACTCTGCAAAAAATCAGTCTTTAGGCAAGGAATTAGGAAAAGTGGAATATTCCACTAT
>MU263350.1:0-44887 GCA_020310875.1 Ceratopteris richardii
AATCACTTTAATCACCTACCTACTTGATTGTATTCGTGGAAAGTAGATGGCTTAGTGGAGAGAATATCTCCATACTTTTAGTAGAGATATTCTAGGGAGCCTGCATTTGAATTTCAAATTCAAATGATCATTCACTCATATAAAAGTGGAGAGAAAAAACTCGCGGGCGTGTCCACTCACTTTAGCTCACATCCCCCGAGGCATTCTACTGTTGTAACTGTGTGTGTGGTTAGTGCTACTCCATAGCCTACACCACCACACCTCAATTAGCTATGCTTGTCATGCTAATGAGCTTGTATAATCATATCAATCAATAGATTATATCACATTCTTATATCTAGTTCTCTGTGTTTTCTACTTCAAGTCTGTCAACTTCCAAGGAGCATTTCTCAGTGCTCACTGAACCAATCAAGAGTTTAATAGCTCGTTGGAACCAGCTCAAGGTCTTCTACAAGAATACAAAATTTCAGAAGATTGCATTCAGCCATTTTCGAGAAATCGGCTTCGAAGTCATCTCTAGTCTATCTCTGCAACTCTCCTAAAAAGTCGGGGGCAATCATAATTTTGCTAAATCAATTTCTCTGGATGTGGTTTATCATTTCTTCTCATTTCACTTGCAAATGGTAGCTTATTAAGGTACTTTAATACTCCCAAAAGGAATTGTTTCAATTGCAAGTGTGCTGGTCACACTAAGCAAGTATCATTACAGAAATAGCAAGTTTTCTAGAATTTGTGAAGTGCAAAGTTGTCTGTTTTAATTTGGTCATTACACAAATCCTTTGCAAAGCACATATAGCTTTCTTGGTATCATTTGAAAGCTCAAGGTGTGTACTAAGCATTTCTGGAATCAAAGGAGGGCTGGTGTGAAGCAGGTATAGCAGCACCAACTCATTTCCTGAGTGCATCCAACCATCACTCCCAACATATGCGTATGTGTATGTGTATGTGTATGTGTATGCATATGCGTATACACATACGTATGCGCATGCGCATGCGTATAAGCATGCGTATGCATATGCGTATGCATATGCTTATGCGTATGCATATGGGTATGCATATGCGTATGCCTTTGCATATTGGTATGCGTATGCGTATGGGTATGCGTATGCGTATGGGTAGGCATATGCGTATGCGTATGCGTATGCCTATGCATATGTGTATGTGTGTGTATGTGTATGTGTATGTGTATGTGTATTTGTATGTGTATGTGTATGTGTATGTGTATGTCTATGTGTATGCATTTGTGTATGTGTATGTGTATGTGTATGTGTATGTGTATGTGTATGTGTACATGTATGTGTATGTGTATGTGTATGTGTATGTGTATGTGTATGTGTATGTGTATGTGTCTGTGTATGTGTATGTGTATGTGTATGTGTATGTGTATATGTGTATGTGTATGTGTATGTGTATGGGTATGTATATTGGTATGTTCGTGTGTATGTGTACGTGTATGTGTATGTGTATGTGTATGTGTATGTGTATGTGTATGTGTATGTGTATGTGTATGTGTATGTGTTGTGTATCTGTATCTGTATATGTATGTGTATGTGTATGTGTAGGTGTATGTGTATGCGTATGTGTATGTGTATGTGTATGTGTATGTGTATGTGTATGCGTATGTGTATGTGTATGTGTATGTGTATGTGTATGTGTATGCGTATGTGTATGGTATGTGTATGTGTATGTGTATGTGTATGTGTATGTGTATGTGTATGTGTATGTGTATGTGTATGTCTATGTGTATGTGTATGTGTATAGTGTATGTGTATGTGTATGTGTAGATGTATGTGTATATGTGTATGTGTATGTGTATGGTATGGCTATGTATATTGGTATGTTCGTGTGTATGTGTATGTGTATGTGTATGTGTATGTGGTATGTGTATGTGTATGTGTATGCGTATGTGATTGTATGTGTATGTGTATGTGTATGTGTATGTGTATGTGTATGTGTAATGTGTATGTGTATGTGTATGTGTATGTGTATGTGTATGTGTATGTGTATGTGTATGTGTATGTGTATGTGTATTGTGTATGTGTATGCGTATGTGTAATGCCATATGTGTGTGCATATGTGTGTGTATGTGTATGTGTATCTGTATGTGTAGTGTAATGTGTATGTGTGTGTATGTGTAGGTGTATGTGTATGTGTATGTGTAGTGTATGTGTATGTGATTGTGTATGTGTATGTGTATGTGTATGTGTATGTGTGTGTGTATGTGTATGTTGTATGAGTATGTGTATGTGTATGTGTATGTGTAATGTGTATGTGTATATGTATGTGTATGTGTATGTGTATGTGTATGTGTATGTGTATGTGTATGTGTCTGTTAGTTGTATGTGTATGTGCATGTGTAAAGTGTGTATGTGTATGTGTATTTGTATGTGTATGTGTGTAGGTGTATGTGCATGGTGTATGTGTGTATGTGTATGTGTATGTGTATGTGGTATGTGTATGTGTATGTGTATGTGTATGTGTATGATGTATGGTATGGTATGTGTATGTGTATGTGTATGTGTATGTGTATGTGTATGTGTAGTGTATGTGTATGTGTATGTGTATGTGTATGTGTATGTGTATGTGTATGTGTATGTGTATGTGTATGTGTATCTGTATGTGTATGTGTATGTGATCTGATGTGTATTTGTATGTGTTGTATATGTGTATGTGTATGTGTATGTTATGGGTTTGTATATAGGTATGTTCGTGTGTATGTGTATGTGTATGTGTATGTTATTGTATGTGTATGTGTATGTGTATGTGTATGTGTATCGGTATATGTATGTGTATGTGTATGTGTATGTGTATGTGTATGTGTATGTGTATGCGTATGTGTATGCATATGTGTATGCATATGTGTGTGTATATGTGTGTGTATGTGTATGTGTATTTGTATGTGTATGTGTATGTGTATGTGTATCTTTATGTGCATGTGTATGTGTATGTGTATGTGTATGTGTATGTGTAGGTGTATGTGTATGTGTATGTGTATGTGTATGTGTATGTATATGTGTATGCATATGTGTGTGTATTGTGTGTGTATGTGTATGTGTATGTGTATGTTATGTGTATGTGTATGTGTATGTGTATGTGTATGTGTATGTGTATGTTTATGTGTATGTGTATGTGTATGTGTATGTGTATGTGTATGTGTATGTGTATGTGTATGTGTATGTGTATTTTTATGTGTATGTGTATGTGTATGGGCATGTGTATGTGTGTATGTGTATGTGTATGTGTATGTGTATTTGTATGTGCATGTGTATGTGTGTATGTGTATGTGTATGTGTATGTGTATGTGTATGTGTATGTGTATGTGTATGTGTATGTGTATGTGTATGCGTATGTGTATGTGTATGTGTATGTGTATGTGTATGTGTATGTGTATGTGTATGTGTATGTGTATGTGTATGTGTATGTGTATGTGTATATGTGTATGTGTATGTGTATGTGTATGGGTATGTATATTGGTATGTTCGTGTGTATGTGTATGCGTATGTGTATGTGTATGTGTATGTGTATATGTATGTGTATGTGTATGCGTATGTGTATGCATATGTGTATGCATATGTGTGTGTATATGTGTGTGTATGTGTATGTGTATGTGTATGTGTATGTGTATGTGTATGTGTATGTGTATGTGTATGTGTATGTGTATGTGTATGTGTATCTGTATGTGCATGTGTATGTGTATGTGTACGTGTATGTGTATGTGTATGTATATGTGTATGTCTATGTGTATGTGTATGTGTATGTGTATGTGTATGCATATGTGTATGCATATGTGTGTGTATGTGTGTGTATGTGTATGTGAATGTGTATGTGTATGTGTATGTGTATGTGTATGTGTATGTGTATGTGTATGTGTATGTGTATGTCTATGTGTATGTGTATGTGTATGTGTATGTGTATGTGTATGTGTTTGTGTATGTGTATGTGTATGTGTATGTGTATGTGTATGTGTATGTGTATGTGTATGTGTATGTGTATTTGTACGTGTATGTGTATGTGTATGTGTATGGGTGTGTATGTTTATGTGTATGTGTATGTGTATTTGTATGTGTATGTGTATGTGTATTTGTATGTGTATGTGTATTTGTATGGGTATGTATATTGGTATGTTCGTGTGTATGTGTATGTGTATGTATATGTGTATGTGTATGTGTATGTGTATGTGTATGTGTATGTGTATGTGTATGTGTATGTGTATGTGTATGTGTATGTGTATGTGTATGTGTATGTGTATGTGTATCTATATATGTATGTGTATGTGTATGTGTATGTGTATGTGTATGCGTATGTGTATGCATATGTGTATGCATATGTGTGTGGATATGTGTGTGTGTGTGTATGTGTATGTGTATGTGTATGTGTATGTGTATGTGTATCTGTATGTGCATGTGTATGTGTATGTGTATGTGTATGTGTATGTGTATGTGTATGTGTATGTGTATGTGTATGTGTATGTGTATGTGTATGTGTATGCATATGTGTATGCATATGTGTGTGTATGTGTTGGTCTGTGTATGTGTATGTGTATGTGTATGTGTATGTGTATGTGTATGTGTATGTGTATGTGTATGTGTATGTGTATGTGTATGTTGTATGTGTATGTGTATGTGTATGTGTATGTGGATGTGTATGTGTATGTGTATGTGTATGTGTATGTGTATGTGTATGTGTATGTGGATGTGTATGTGTATGTGTATGTGTATGTGTATGTGCATGTGTATGTGTGTATGTGTATGTGTATGTGTATGTGTATGTGCATGTGTATGTGTGTATGTGTGTATGTGTATGTGTATGTGTATGTGTATGTGTAGGTGTATGTGTATGTGTATGTGTATGTGTGTATGTGTATGTGTATGTGTATGTGTATGTGTATGTGGTTGTGTATGTGTATCCCCTCCACCTTCACCATCATCCTCCCTCAACCCCCATGTTGATGAAGTTGAGTATGTAGAAGATGAATCTCCCAAGAGAATTCATTTGGCACCTCACGTGTTTAAACCAAGTTTTGATTCGAGTCTACTATACAGATGACCAAAGACATAAGATGACCAAGGACATAAATTAGCTCTTTGATCATGCCTTTCATATCATACATGCTTTGGCAAAAGTTCTGGATCTTCTGATGTTGTTACGTTGTTGCTTTTCTAGTATGTAGAAGATGACTCTTCCAATTAGCGAATTCATTGGGCTCTTTGATTGGTGGAGTTAGAATCAACCCTTCATCCCATCGTTCTTCCCTTCCACCATCCACCATCCCTTCACCCACACCACCCACCATCTCTCCCACTCAATATGTAAGGGTCAAAAGATACTACAGGAATTATGTCAAGGATGTGCTTTTGACAGTCATTCAAATATCACGGGCGGCATATAAATGAGGATCTCAGCTTGCATGCAAAAGTGACCGTAAAAGTGGAAGTGGTAAAAGTGTAAGTGGATAAATGCTTGTTGCCACCAACCATTCGTGATGACAACCTATTTTTGAGGATCTAATTCAAGGATGGTGGCCAGTACCATACTTGATCTACCCCTCCAATTTTGGGGCAATCAATCGGCGCATATTCAGTGAACGTGGGAAATTGGCAAGGCCGTCTTGGCCTATTGGAGCCTATAAAAACAATGGACTAGTACTCATTAGGGGACATACGCACATATGCATACATACGTACAAGGGTCCTCTTTTGGCACCATGTGGCTACAAGTCTACTGTAGGAAGTCACTATGTGGTGAGGATACAGAGTGTGGGCTTCCTAGTGGAGGGCTAATAGCACTATAGTGTGAAGGGAGTGGCTAGGTTTTGTCATTGAGTGTGAGTTTGTGGTATTTTTGTGCTCCTTCCCTTAGAGCAAGTCCCCATACCTTTGTATTGATCAGTGTCAGTCTACATTTAGATGTGTTCATTGTACGTAGTGGATGGATCTTTTGTATCGATTCTGATTAGTCCTGGAATGGCATGTTAACTCAGAGTATCAACTTTTAGAGCATTTCTTTTGCTTATATTTTAATCCCCTATTCGAACTAAGGAGTGGTTTCATTCTTCAATATTGACATTTTTCATTAACTTTCTTTCTAAGTGCCTGCAATACCGTGTGTCTATTGAGATTGTGCCTGCTCACAAGAATGTCAAAGGGTATACTTCCCTAAGGAGAACCTCCCTTTAGTAGGCGAAGTACTAGAAGTGCATGTTGCATGCTCCTGCTAAAAGTAGATACCCTAGTACCTCCTCTACAGTTTGGCACGCCCGTTGCGACCCTTGCATTTCTGTGAGAGGCCCTGAGCAAAGTAAATACTCCTTTTCCATTATTTTTTGCCCTATTGCATTTTGCAAGTAGGTACATGACCCATTCGCAAGTAGATAAGGAGGCTCTTCGTGTACGAAGGAGCCGTAAGAAGTCAGCTATATCTTCGACTAGTGAACCAACATCCCATCTACCTCCTTTGAATTTATGTGTTGATTTGGGTGCGACTCTAATGTCAAAAGAGAAGTATAGGAGAACATTGGACTTCTCCTTAGATACGTTAGAGGAAACATCACTCGCACTGGAGGATCTCTCTCACTTACTCTCTCGACTTAATATCAAGTTCCCTACCTTTCAGGGACAAGCTTATGAGGATGCTGATGATCATGTGAGGAGATTCATCTCCTTATGCCATGGACGAGGTTTGCACAATAGAGTGGATGCAATGCTGGTACTCTTCCCATCCACATTGGAAGGCCTTGCTGACAAATGGTACAGTCAATGGCCATTTTGCTACATGGGAGGCTCTGAAGATGGCATTCTCATAGACATTCCGGCCAAGTGACTCCTTGAAAAGAGCTCTAGATCAACTAGAAAACCTAAGGCTAAGATCAGGTGAATCCTTTCATGAACTTCACATTAGGACAAAAGCACTTGTTGCACATCTGCCACATGGTCCAGGTGACTTCTTGGTTTAAAAATGGATAGAAAAAGATCTGCCTAGATCATCTCAGTAGAAGCTACGTGAGTCTCTTAGATTGTTGCAGCGACATCCCACATTGAAGAAGTTAGGCAACATTTTGAAGGGGATATACAACCAACTTCTGTATCAAAACTAGACCCTATTGGGTAACTAAGGAAAGAACTGGAGGCTCTGAGAATGCACCAAAACCACCAAGAAGAGAAGGTCTTGCCACGACCATCACGTCACACTGATGATGAAGTAGCCCAACTTCATCATGAATTAGAAGATTTGCGAACCACTCACGATATAAGGAAACAGATTTGGTGTACAATATGTAACAACAATGGACATTCCAAAACGAATTGTCCTAACAGAGTAACTTGTCAATTTTGTGGAAGAATGGGCATGAAGCTAGAGACCGTTACTACCCCAAGGGTATACAACAATGAGGTAACCCTCAAGCTTTGGATTCATATTATGCTAGTTCTTCAAGTGCACCTAATAGAGAGGAGAATCCTCCAACAAAGCCTAGATATAATAGGCCTTTGATGTGTTATCGTTGTGGTGAGTATGGCAATATGAAAAATAGGTGTTCCGTTCTAGAAGATGCACCTCCTTGTCAGCATTGTCCAGAGGCTAAGGATCACTATACCAAAGATTGTCCAAGGAGCCACCGTACTCCAATTCACATGATTGCATTCTCCCCACATAGAAGGTATAACCACTCAGTCTTATGCTGTTTCATCTTTGTCAGTGCCCATGATGACTAGAGCCACACAAGCAGCAGTAACCTGTAGAGAGGAACAATAAGGACTCTAGGATAGAGAGGAGGAAAAGAAGGCTGGGTGGAAGGGCCAAATAGATATTGAAGGGGCTTATGAAAGGATGGCTACTTCACTAAGGGACTAACCAACAAGTCTGCAAGAAGACACACATGAGGTAAACATGGAGCAGATCTTGAAAGGTGTTCATCACAAGGTTAGTCTGTACGAACTCATAAAGATGGATTCAAAAATAAGAAGTGACTTATTAAAGATGGTACACTATGCTTACTTGAGCCAACCACCTAGCATAGATGGTTTCATGGTTGATTTTCCCCCTGCACCTCTGGCAAACTACCAAAGCTCAAGGTTATTTGTTCTTATAAAGGATGAAGCTCTCAAAGGTGTGATTATAGATGGAGGCTCTGGCATTCATTTGATACTAGATTTCACAATGGGGAAACTGAATTTGAACCACTCCAAGATGGCATCATTTACAGCTACCCTAGCAGATCAACATTGAGTCACTTTGTTCTAGATTTTGTTGTTATTGCACTTCCACATGATACTTCTTACCCTTTCTCTTCGGGAGACCTTGGCTGAGGCAAGCAAAAGCTTCGTAAGATTGGGGGAAAAACAAACTGTTGATTTCAACAAACACCAATAGCCAACTACAACTACATTTGGAAGAAGGATTCGACTCAAGGAAAACTACTAGGTATACTGTGGGCACTCACGTAATGCCCTCTTTACCCCAAGATAAAGATACATTATTGAATTGGATGATGGAAAGTACAGAGTGTTGCACGGTTGAAATCAATGAAATGAGGAAGAAGTTACAGATGAAGGAGTTGCAAGAAAAGGCCACGGAGTTCACAAGGAGTTGGAGAATGAGAGTTTGCACGAGAATAAAAACTTTCAAGGGGCAACAAATATAGAAGTATCAGGGAAGGAAAGTTATGAGCCTGAGTGCAGAGAAGATCTTCCCTTTTTTGATATACCTCAAGGGTGGACCGGAGAAAATATTCCAGACTATAAGCTAAATTCCACTCTTTCATATAGTGGAGATGATTTCTCAAGCAAGATTAGTCCTGAAACACTAGTTCAAGAAGTAAATCTAGGGGATGAAGAGAACCCTCAAGTAGTCTACTTGGCCTCTTGGCTATGGCATTTTCCCCCTTTACTAGAGAAGGTAACTTCTTTACTTTTTGCTTACAAAAATGTCTTCGCATGGTCCTACAAAGATCTAACAGGGATACCAGACGAGCTTGGATTACACCGAATACCCTTAGTTGAGGGAGCCATGCCTGCAAGAAGAAGGATGTATCGACTCAATCCAAAGTATGGCAGAGGCAATAAAAACTAGAAGAAGCAGGTATACTTGTTCATGTAGAACATCCTAGGTGGCTTTCTTCTATGGTTATTGTACCCAAGAAAAATAGTGGGAAAATAAGAGTGTACGTTGATTTTCGAGCCTTGAATAAGGTAACTGTTCAAAGATGGATTTCATCAACCCTTGACAGAGCAAGTACTTGATGAAGTAGCCAAGCAAACTTTGTATAGCTTCTTGGATGGTTTTAGTGGCTACAATCAGATAGTGATCCATCCTGATGATAGGGACACAACAAACTTTGTTACTCAATGGAGCACTTATGTCTATACCCGCATGGCTTTTGGCTTGAAAAATGCACCAGCTTCATTTAATAGAACAATATATGTAATATTGGGCAAGTGTTTAACAACTTTTCTACGCATGTTCATGGATGACTTTTCGGTGTTTTCAAGCACAAATAGAAGAGCACTAGCTCAAGATTTCCATGATCATTTGGAAAATCTAAAGTAAATCTTTGAGCAATGTCTCAAAAGAGGTTTGAAGTTAAATCCTACTAAATGTCACTTTTTGGTCACTAAGGGTACTCTTCTTGGTCACATAGTAACTGCTGAAGGGATAACATTTGACCTTGCAAAAGTTACTACTATCCTTTCCATGCCTATTCCACAAAGCCCAAAGGAAGTGCAAAGTTTTTGGGCCATGCCGGATACCATAGAAGATTTATATGAATGTATTCAGAAATAGCTAAGCCCTTGTCAAGGATTACTAGTAAAAAGGTCCCCTTCTCATGGAGAGTTGAAGTTGAGCATTTTGTGAACTAAAATTGAGGTTATGTAGTGCTCCACTTTTAAGTGCTTCTAACTCGTCATTAGAGCTTCATGTGCATACAGATGCCAATCTTCATGTTGTTCATGTAGTTCTAGCTCAACCATCATCACACAAGGCTGATAGACCTATCTCGTATGCGAGCAAACTACTCACCAAGGCAGAAATGAACTACACTACGACCAAAAGGGAAGATTTGGCTATTGTATTTGCTCCTCAAAAATTTTGGCATTACCTTCTCGGTGTACATTTTATAGTCATATCTGACCATCAGCCCTTGAGGTACTTGATAAACAAACCTAGGGTGGTTGGAAGGGTTTGGAGATGGTTACTCCTATTTCAAGAATTCATCTTTGATATTCATATCAAGCCAGGAAGAGAGCACTACATGGAAGATCAGCTATACAAGACTCCAATGAGTGAGTAGGCAACAGGTATTAATGATGAATTGGTGGATAGTAATCTCTTCCTAGTAGCAACTCAGAGTGATTGGTATGATGGAATTTTCCATTTTCTCAGGACTAAAAAAGTCTCAAATCACTTAACACCAATTGAAAAGAGAAGATTACACTCAAAACCAAAGCATACTCACTTATAAATGGGAATTTATATAAATATTGTCAAGATGGTATCTTGAGAAAGTGTGTTTATCCAGAAGAGGTAAATCTTTTGCTAGAGGTTGCACACAGTGAAGGGCATCTAAAGGGGGAAGAATTGGCTCACAGAATCATCCACAAAGGACTATGGTGGCCTCATATCTATAGGGATGCCATCAAGTTTGCTAAAGAATGCCACATTTGCCAGAGATGTGCTCGTACGCCAACCAGATTGGCTTCCATTCGAACGATGGGGCCTTGATTTCATAGGACCAATTAGTCCAACTGGTCAACCTAGGGGTAAGAAGTATATTTTGATGTCCACATGCTATGCAACTAAATGGATTGAGGCTAAAGCTACTGTGGATTGCACAGCTTTAAGAGTAGCTAAGTTTTTGTATAAACATATTTTCTCAAGATTTGGTTGCCCACTAGAAATCACTAGTGATGGAGGCACACATTTTGTGAATCAATTGGTCCAATTTATATTTGATAGGTACAATGTCATGTACTTACTATCCAAGGGCAAATGGCCAAGCAAAAAGCTCCAATACGATTTTGATTGGGTTGTTGCACAAATTCTCTTTTGATCATCAACGTTTTTGGCCACAAGCATTGATTGGTGCAATTTGGGCTTTCCAAACGATAAGAAGGCGAACCACTGCCGAGAGTCCATTTTGCTTAGTATATGGAAAAGAGACATTAGCACCATTCAAATCTATTATCATAAAAGAAATTGGAGCCAAAACCATTGGAATTGAACCCCCAATTAGGAGACTAGTGGCATTAGAAGAATACAAAGAAGGAGCAATGCAAAAACTTCAGGTAACACAAGAAGAGCACAACAGACTCCACGACAGGTATCTTAGGTCCGGTGATGTACAGGAAGGATCCATGGTTTTGGTGCATCAGATCCCAGCAATTTCAACCAAATTGGCACCCAAATGGATAGGACCATACAGAGTGGTAAAGGTATTACCACATGGAGAAGTACATCTGGAAGACTTGTTAAGTAAGAGGATACCCCTAGTTAATATCTCTAGGGTGAAGAATTACCTTAATTAAGTCAAGATGGAAGAACTTCATTCATTGTACATACCACATTTCATTCGGTGTTGCAGTTTATTTTGGTCCATTTAATAAGCGAATAAAAAGGAAAAGTTGCACCGAGACGATGCAAAGACATGATGTGGGTGTCTGTATCACTGAGTCTCTCACTCTCTCTCCCTGCCACCCCCTCCTCTTTCCCCCCACCACCCCTGCAGCCACCACCCTCGCCCTCCCGTCCTATTTCCCCCCACCACCCCCGAAGCCACTCCCCCTACCACCCCTCTCCCTCTCCCCCTCCCTCTCTCTCTCTCTCTCTCTCTCTCTCTCTCTCTCTCTCTCTCTCTCTCTCTCTCTCTCTCTCTCTCTCTCTCTCTCTCCCCGCTAGCCCCTCTGCATCCCTCTCTCTCTCTCTCTATCTCTCTCTCTCTCTCTCTCTCTCTCTCTCTCTCTCTCTCTCTCTCTCTCTCTCTCTCTCTCTCTCTCTCTCTTCCTGCCACTACTTCCTCTTTCCCCGTACCACCCCTGCAGCCACCACCCCTGCCATTCCCTCCTATTTCCCCCCACCACCCCTGTAGCCACTCCCCCCGCCACCCCCTCTTCCCCTTTCTCTCTCTCTCTCTCTCTCTCTCTCTCTCTCTCTCTCTCTCTCTCTCTCTCTCTCTCTCTCTCTCTCTCTCTCTCTCTCTCTCTCTCTCTCTCTCGGTATCCCTTGCATGCCCTCTCTCTCTCTCTCTCTCTCTCTCTCTCTCTCTCTATCTCTCTCTCTCTCTCTCTCTCTCTCTCTCTCTCTCTCTCTCTCTCTCTCTCTCTCTCTCTCTCTCTCTCTCTCTCTCTCTCTCTCTCCCCCTCCCTCCCTCCTCGCCATCCCCTCCTCTTTCCCCCCACCACCCCCTAGCCACCACCCCCGCCCTCCCCTTCTATTTACCCCCACCATCCCGGCAGCCACCACCCCTGCCCTCCCCTCATCTTTCCCCCCACCACCCTCGTAGCCACCACGCCCACCCTCCCCTCCTATTTCCCCCCCCCCCCCCCCACCCCTGCAGCCACTCCCCCTGCCAGCCCCTCTCTACCTTTATCTCTCTCTCACTCCCTCCCTCTCTCTCTCTCTCTCTCTCTCTCTCTCTCTCCTCCAGTAGCCCTTGTGTGCCTCTCTCTCTCTCTCTCTCTCTCTCTCTCTCTCTCTCTCTCTCTCTCTCTCTCTCTCTCTCTCTCTCTCTCTCTCTCTCTCTCTCTCTCTCCCCCCACCACACCTTCCTCTTTCCCCCCACCACCCTCGTAGCCACCACATCCCCCCTCTCCTCCTATTTTCCACCACCACCCACGAAGCCACCATCCCTGCCCTGCCCTCCTCTTTCCCTCCACAACCATTGCAACCACTCCCCTCCCCACCCCTTCTCCCCCTCCTCTCTCTCTCTCTCTCTAACTCTCTCTCCCTCCCCCTCTCTCTCTCTCTGTCTCTCTGTCTCTCTCTTTCTCTCTCTCTCTCTCCCCCCTGCCACCCCCTTCTCTTTCCCCCCACCACCCTCGGAGCCACCACACTTGCCCTCCCCTCCTCTTTGCCCCACTACCGCCGCCCCTCCTCTTCTTTCCCCCCACCACCCCCGCAGCCGTTCCCGTTGCCCCCCTCTCTCTCTATCTCTCTCTCTCTCTCTCTCTCTCTCTCTCTCTCTCTCTCTCTCTCTCTCTCTCTCTCTCTCTCTCTCTCTCTCTCTCTCTCTCTTTGTGGTAGCCCCTGCGTCTCTCTCTCTCTATCTCTCTCTCTCTCTCTCTCTCTCTCTCTCTCTCTCTCTCTCTCTCTCTCTCTCTCTCTCTCTCTCTCTCTCTCTCTCTCTCTCTCTCTCTCTCTCTCTCTCTCTCTCTCTCTCTCCCCCCGCCACCCCCTCCTCTTTCCCCCCACCACCCATGCAGCCACCCCCTCTTCTTTTTCCCCACCACCCCCACAACCACCCTTTGCCCCCTCCTATTTCCACCCTCAGCCCCGACAGCCACCTCCACTACCTTCTCCCCCTCGTCCATCTCCACTAGGTCCACCACCATCTCCCCCTCCCCGTCCACCTCGATCGCCTCCATCCCCTCCTCCACTATCCCCTCCTCCACCATCCCCTCCTCCTCCATCCGCTCCACCGGTCCCTCCATCCCTTCATATTTCCCCCCGCAGACCCGACAGCCACCTCCATAACGTTCTCAACCTCCTCTATCTCCATCACCTCCACCACCATCTCCCCCTCCACCTCTGTCTCCTCCATCTCCTCCTCCAACATTCCCCTCCTCCTCCATTCCCTCCACCTCCGCCTCCTCCATCCCCTCATATTTCCCCCCTCAGCCCCCACAGCCACCTCCACCACCTTCTCCCCCTCCTCCATCTCCACCACCTCAACCACCATCTCCACCTTCCGCTCCACCTCCGTCTCCTCCATCTCCTCCTCCTCCATCTCCTCCTCCTCCTCCATCCCCTCCTCCTCCATCCCCTCCACCTCAGCCCCCATCCTTCCTCCACCCCCATGCTTGTTGAAGTTCAATATGTAGAAGATGACTTTCCCAAGAGAATTCATTTGGCTCCTCAGGTGTTTAAACCAAGTTTTGATTGGAGTCTACTATACAGCTGACCAAAGACATAAGATGACCAAGGACATAAATTAGCTCTCTGATCATGCCTTTGATATTATACATGCTTTGGCAAAAGCTCTTGATCTTATGATGTTGTTACGTTGATGATTTTCTAGTATGTAAAAAATGACTCTTCCAATTAGGGAATTCAATGGGCTCTTCGATTGGTGGAGTTAGAATCAACCCTCCATCCCACTGTTCTTCCCTTCCAAAATCCCACCATCCCCTCACCCACACCACCCCCCATCTCTCCCACTCAATATGTAAGGGTCAAAAGCTACTACAAAAATTATATGAAGGATGTGCTTCTGAGAGTCATTCAAATATCACGGGCGGCAGGTAAATCAGGATCTCAACTTGCATGCAAAAGTGACCGTAAAAGTGGAAGTGGATAAATGACTGTTGCCGCCAACCACTCGTGACGACTGCCCATTTTTTAGGATCTAATTCAAAGCTGGTGGCCAGTACTGTACTTGATCTACCCCCCCCCCCCTAATTTAGGGGCAATCAATGGGTGCAGATTGAGTGAACGTGGGAAATCGACAAGGCCCTCTTGGCCTATTGGAGCCTATAAAAACAATGGACTAGTACTCATTGGGGGACATACACACATATACATACATATGTACAGGGGTCTTCTCTTGGCACTCTGTGGCTACAAGTCTACTATAGGAAGTCACTCACTCGTGAGGATACAAAGTGTCGGCTTCCCACTCGAGGGCTAATAGCACTATAGTGTGAAGGGAGTGGCTAGGTTTCTTCATTCAATGTGAGTCCATGGTATTTTCGTGCTCTTTCCCATAGAGCAAGTCCTCATACCTTTGTACTAATCAGTGCTAGTCTGCATTTAGTTGTGTTCATTGTATGTACTGGATGGATCTTTTGTATCAATTATGATTAGTCCTAGAATGGCATGTTAACTCATAGTATCAACTTTTAGAGCATTTCTTTTGCTTATATTGCAATCCCCTATTCGAACTAAGGAGTGGTTTCATTTTCCAATACTGTCATTTGTCATTATCTTTCTTTATGAGTGCCTCCAATGTTGTGTGTGTATTGAGATTGTGCCTGCTCAGAGGAATGTCAAAGCCTATACTTCCCTAAGGAGAACCTCCCTTGAGTAGCCAAAGTACTGGAAGCGCATGTTGCATGCTCCTGCTAAAAGTAGATACCCCAGTACCTCCTCTACACTCCTTCTCTGTATTCTTCTAATGCCACGAGTCTCTTAATGGGAGGTTCAATTCCAATGGTTCTGGCTCCAATTTCTCTTTTGATAATAAATTTGATTGGTGCCCTTGCCTCTTTTCCATATACTAAGCAAAATGGCCTCTCGCAAGTGGTTCCCCTTCTTGTAGTTCTAAAAGCCCGAATTGCACTGATCAATGCTTGTGGCCAACTACTTTGATGATCAAAAGATAATTTGCAGAGCAACCCAATCAATCTTATTGGAGCTTTCTACATGGCCATTTTCCCTTGGATAGTAGGCACAAGACTTTTTATGAAAGACCTTGTACGTGTCAAATATAAATTGGAGCAATTAATTTACAAAATGTATGCCCCTATCATTAGTGATTTACAATGGGCAACCAAATCTTGAGAGAATATGTTTATACAAAAACTTAGCTACTGTTAAAGATGTGCAGTCCACAGTAGCTTCAGCCTCTATCCATTTAGTTGCATAACATGTGGCCATCAAAAAATACTTCTTACCTCCATGTTGACCAGTTCGACTAATTGGTCCTACGAAATCAAGAGAGAGAGAGAGAGAAGGAGAGACAGAATACAAAACAAAGTTATTTTTCATTTTTAATTGTATGATGATTATTTATTGCATTATGTTAGAAGTTTTAGGAATGGAGTTTAGTTAAGGAATCAAAGTTCTTTTCTTTACTTGTAGTATGTATCATGGACCATAATGCAAGTGAGGATAGATGGTGAGGAGTTGGAGTCATAAAATTTGTTATAATAGATGATCTTTGAGAAATCATCAATGTACCTAAGATACCAAAGGTTTATGGCCTAGCCAAAGCAAAGGGAGTTGCCCAATCAAGATGATATTTCATCAGATGTATCCTAGAAATAGAGAGGCATTCAATTAAGATGACTTACAAAGGAGAAAATGAATCGCCTAGGAGGAGAAGAAGGTAGGTCTCCTAGTAAGGGAATGGAGGACTCATGTTACCTTGGCAAGCACATTTTCCTAAAGAGAGAAGTGGATTAGTCACCTAGCCAAGGATTGACATATCACCTGCTTGAATTCACCATTGATAAGTCCCCCTACTTGCCATAACACACCTCCCCCGCCATATGAGCCAATTTTTAACCTCTAAGTGTATAATGTGTATGTGGGTTAGAGTGTATTTGGAACTAATTATTGTAGAAAGTCTCTATGATTCGAAAAACTAATCACAATATGTACAATGCAATAGAACCCAAGCAGATGTACAAGAAACATTTGCGAAAAGGAGAAAAATACCTAAAATGACATAGAAAAGGAGACTACAAAATACACCTTCGATAATCAAAGAAGAATAGATTAAACTTCTAGAAAAATAGTTTTAAATCTCTGAGCAAACACCTATGGTAGAGACTCCTTTGTTTAGGAGGAGCTTGCCAAAACTCTTCTAAGAGTTTTGCAAGTGCTAGAGACATGTTTGCCTCAAGACAAGGTGGTAAATTAAACTCTCTATGCTAATCCCCCTGTATCTTGCACATGAAGTGGAGATCCACTTATATATCCCTACGTGATGCTAGATATTGTGGAAAGGTTTTATGAATACTTGTCTTAGAGTGGTAGGGGAAGATTGGTGGTCCTCTGTACAAGGCCTAGGTAGTTGCGAGTATGAGTCACCAAAGTCAAATACAATTACCATTCTCAAATTCTCCCTATTTTAAGAAGATTTAGGGAGTGAACCATGAGTGGTGGACCATGATTGGCTGTGATTTCTACAATGTTCGCGAACCTTTTATAATCCAAAAGGTGATGGTCACCTCGGTTGCAATGTATATAACCATGAGGAACGTTTTCACAACCGTTTTCTCTCGTAAGAATTGATGGAGGTTGATGAAGAGGTTATTCACCTATATTGGATGGAGATAAGGCAAAGCCCTAGGGATATTTCAAGTGGAGATCTCCAAGGCATCTTCAACTTGCCTAAGTTAAGAGTAGCACACATACAAGGTTCGAGAAATATATCTCAACAAGATGATAATTATTTAGAGCTCTGCTCTATTTACAAAATTATTACTGTTAATTAGGACATACTACTAGGTCTCGTCATTGAATTGAACAAGGAAATTCAGAGAAAGGGACTCCAAAAAGTAGGATGTCATTGCACAAAAATAATACTTCAACGAGAGAGGGGGAGACGGAGAAGGTAGTCTAGGAGTGAAAGATGACACACTTACTTTCATTAACACATGCATTCACAGTTCCATACACACTGATATCCACACACATTTGCAAATTATTTAGCACACATATACTCTAACAAATATACAAAAGTTTTCTCAAGTAGATAAGCATGTAGATATACATATATGCACATAGACACATATACATAATCACATAGATTTATAGGTCATAATCATCTTCATAGGGATATAAAATTATATTCACATCTTTGCGCACATAGATATACTTGGATACACACGGTTACAGACACATATACACAGAGGTACAAACAAACACTCATAGACACATACCTACAATCATAAAGGCTTTCACACACAAACATGCAACATTAAGAACACATGCAGACACATTAATAATTGTCTTATGTTTTGTTCCCGTAGATATAAGCAAAATGTATTCAATACTACAAAGAATAATAAAAGAAAAAGGTTTCTTACATAGAGCAAGGATGCTTGCGACAATGTCCAAATGGATTATTAAATCTTGAAGTAAGGGCAAAGCTTTCTGGCTCAAATCAGTATTACAAAATAGTCACATCCTTTGACTTACGGATCTTCCTAGGTAGAAAAATGCTTCTTCATCAATCCCTTGTTCTCTTTGTTTGCGATGAGCCGAAAATATACAAATCTAATCTCTTCTTTATGCAAGGGATGGAGTGAAATGAATCTCTTGGACACCATAATTAATGATTGGAACTGGTTCTCAAGCATCAGAGAACATAGCCCATTTTGGTTTCCAATTATAGGTATCAATTACAGAGAGAGAGAGAGAACGAAAAAAGAAAACAAAGGCTTTTTCATTTATAGTTGTATGATTATTATATATTGCATTATTTTAGTATTATTCAAATTTCACTAATGGGTGGGAAAGAATTAGGACATCATTAAGACATGCTTCTCATGCCCATTCATACTCAAAAAATACAGACCGAATCAATCCTCTAACTTAAGTTTCAAATTGAAGTTGTCCTATCATCCCTTCACCTTATTCAATTTGAATCATCTTTAATCAATATCTTTGGATTGGAAAACGTGAACGGAAAATATTCAATGCATCATAGAAAATAATCAACTAGGAATTACGTGGACACAAAAGTAAATATTTGTTATTCAATGTTTGTATGTCGTACAAAGACAAATTTTTATTTCCCTTCAATGATTTTAAAGGTTTGGAAGGTTTTACACACTTTTCATTGTTTTCTCAATTTGTTTGAGAGTATGATCAAGCATTTGTTTTTGCATTTCTTGAAACTTTTTTGATCAAAGTTTTTTGTTTTCATGAGTTTCTTGTATGTGCTTTTTGTGCTCATTTTAACTATTTCCTTGATTGTTTAGATCAAGGTGCAATTAAGTTTCTTATTCTATAACTTCAACTTGATCAAATAACTGATCATAAACTAAACGTTTTGGACTTTTTACCCATCATTCACTTATGCTTGGTGTGATTGTAACCAGTGGTAAATTCTTTCTCGCATGAAAACAATGAAAGATTAAAGATCGAGGTTTGTGATATTCTTTGGGATAATGTTAAATGAAAGCATATCCTATCAAACTTAAAATTTTTTCCATGCTTTGAAGTCTTTAAAAATACAAAAACTCAACTAATTAAAAACAAAAAAAAATCCTACTTTCAAATGCCCAAATCCACATTGTAAGTGTCAAAATAAGTATGTATACACACACACACACACAGACACACACACAAACATACACACACATACACATATATATATATATATATATATATATATATATATATATATATATACCTATATATATATATATATATATATATATATATATATATATATATATATATATATATATATATATATATATATATATATATATATATATATATATATATATATATATATATATATATATATATAGGTATATATATATATATATATATATATATATATATATATATATATATGTGTGTGTGTGTGTGTGTGTGTGTATATATGTGTGTGTGTGTGTGTGTGTGGGTGAGATTTTTAGGAGGATCAGATTGCTTGTTACTAATATTTCTTCATGAAATGTATCAATCTCAGAATTAAGAGAATGAACAAGGCAACCATTCTAAATAACTGACTTTATATCATCAACTCTTCTAATCATTATATTTACATGTGTATGAAGAAGACCTATCACTTATTTGACATTAGAATTTTATTATATTTAATGATCACCGTATGGATTTCTTAATAGTGGAAGGTTTAAATAACTCTACGTAGCTTAGGAAGATGGGTGCCATCTGCTAGGCCCTTGCACATGGATATAGAGTCTTTGTTTTGAGGTTCTCTTTGAATCTATCTAGATCTTGGACATGTGCTTTTGCAGACTTAAAGAAGACCCAAATATCTATCATATGTGCTTTCTTCCAAATCATTAGGGTGCCAATACAACATTGCTAAACATATAAACAAATAAACATTGAGGTGTTGATCGCATTGCTCTATCTATCGTCAAGATTCATTCATCCATGCAAAACTCAAGATTTTACTGTTTTCGAGATCTGCTTCTTATTGAGCTTTACCTTTCGCGTCCCCTTATAGTTCTAATGGTTCGACCTTTTCTAATAACTAAGCCCCGTATATAAGAGTAAAGTAGTCATCAAAGCATTTTCTAATCATTCGCCTCCAACAGAGAACCTATCCTTGACATAATGATAGTGCACCTCAATGTGCTTCATTCAAGCATGGAACACAGGGTTCCTCTCAACTGCCAATGCGCTCTAACTATCAACGAAGATGGTGCTGCGAGAAGACTGAACAACACCCAAATCAGCCATAATATATATATATATATATATATATATATATATATATATATATATATATATATATATATATATATATATATATATATATATATATATATATATATATATATATATATATATATATATATATATATATATATATATATATATATATATATATATATATATATATATATATATATATGTATGTGTGTGTGTGTGTGTGTGTTTGTGTGTGTGTGTGTATACACACATCTTCACACTTACAATGTGGATTTGTGCATTTCAATATAGGACTCTTTTTTAGTTCTAATTAGTTTCATTTTTTCATTCTTAAAGACTTCAAAGCATGGAAACTGTTTTTAGTTTTTCATAGAATATGCTTTTATTTAAGATTATCCGAAAAATATCACAAACCAAGATCTTTAATCTCTCATTGTTTCATGGAAGAAAGAATTTACCACTGGTTACAATCACACCAAGCGTCAGTGAATGATGGGTAAGAAGTCCAAAACGTTTAGTTAATGATCAATTATTTGATCAAGTGGAAGTTATAGAATAAGAAAGTTAATTGCACCTTAATATAAACAATCAAGGAAGTAGTTAAATTGCACCTTAATATAGAAACTCATGAAAGGGAAAAAATTTGATTAAAAAGGCTTAAAGAAATGCAAAAACAAATGCTTGATCATACTATCTAACAAATTCAGAAAACTATGAAAAGTGTGTAAAGCCTTCCAAATCTTTGAAATCATTGAAGGGAAATACAAATCCGTCTTTATAGGACATAGAAACATTGAATAACAAATATTTACTTTTGTGACCAGGTAATTCCTAGTTGATTATTTTCTATGATGCATTTCATATTTTCCATTCACTTTTTTTAAATCCAAAGATATTGGATAAAGATGATTGAAATTCAACAGTAAGAAGTATTTGACTAAAGTAATAGAAATTCATTTTCTTGAGGTTCTCCTTGAAATCATTATGAAGAAGGTGAAGTGATGATAGGACAACTTTAATTTGAAACTTAAGTAAGAGGATTCATTCGGCTTGTATAGTTTGAGTATGAATGTGCATAAGAAGCATGTCTTAATGAGGTCCTAACTCTTTCCCACCCATTAGTCTAGATTCCTTGCTCTCAATGGGGGTTAAGCCTTTCCACCATAGAAAAAGATCTTTTGAATAATATAAAGAACTATAAAATTATGTTTATACTTTCTTCCCTGTTAACAAAACAACGCTCACAACATTCTAACTGATTACATTAAAGGTTGCTAATAAAGAGGAATATTTGAAGAGGATAAAAAAAAAATACCTTGAGAAGTCCATAGTGGTACGATAGTCCATACGAATCACATATTAGCTTTCGGATTTATAAGGTTGATTTATGCATGAGAAGAATTGCAAATGAATTGGACTACTACACAAAGAGATATGGGTGATCAAAGATCACTTCCAATGAGAAAATTCCAACGAGCAAACGGCTTGCTTAGCTAGGGGCTAGCTTAGACTTGGAGTAAACTCCTAGTGAGGATAGAGGAGGATGGTTATGACTCTGCTCCATGTGTTTGCTTATATAATACTCAAAAAGCTAGTTGTAAATTTGAATTCAAAAAGGCCCTCCAAATGATCCTAACTTTTTTCCATCAATAAGTTGAGTAATGAGCTGAGAAAACTTGTGTAAAAGTGGTTGTATATACTACCAAAAAGTGTGAGTGATGTGTCACTTCAATTTAGCATGAGTTCCACAATTGAGATTGCTGAAATTCTAACAAATAACCAGATCGATAAACAAACTTGTTAAATGGACTTGATAAATAAACTTGATAAACAAACTCAATCAGAATAGGAAAATTGCACAATGCACAGTGAGCACAGTGGGCACATTGAGTATAGTAAGAATAGTGAGCACAATGAGCATAGTGAGTATAGTGTGAGTGTCCACAGTGAGCACAGTGCACATGGCACATAAAAGATTCAAAAAAATTCAAAAAAGACACCGGTGAACTAAGAAAACATAAATTGACAAATGCGAAGCTAGAAGAGATGGGAATTGACTAACTGAAATGGATGTCGGATCCTGAATGCATGAGACGAATAAGGAACAGACATCGACAATTATACCTGAACATATGCAAAGATATTATAGAAACAGACATATGCAAAGATAGTATAGAAACAAAATCTCACAAAAGCATACACAAAATAGAAAGAGATAAGAGACTGAAGAGAAGATTCGGTATAATCTCCCCCAACATAATCTGATGGATGACTCGGAGTATCTGTACTTATAAGTTACAAAAATCTGCTTGATTTACAAACCATTGCTCTGTAAGCATTCTACTATTTTTAGAGAAACATCACTTTTGATGTGATCTAGTGTTTTTTGATAAAATAACTAAAATACTAACTTTTAAATATCTTAAAAATATGTGAATAAATCCATGCACATTAACGCTCTGATGATTCTTCACCTACAAAATTAAAACACATTCACATTAAAAACCTTAACACATTAAAATACATATAACATTCCATTATTCCCTAAATTATAACAATATTGATTCATTGCATCTTGCTACTAAGTGGATATATCATGCCAAGAAAAAAAAATATAAATACATTATCATTATTTCATAGGGAAGATAAGAAGAAAGGAGATTAATTATCATATATTTCAAGTCATTAACAATGTGAAGAAATGTTGATAAAGGCATTCGATGGAAACAAGTTGAAGAAATTCAAAACTTTGATTGGAATCCGAGAGATATTGAGGAATTTAAGACTCAAGTTTTTAGCCTTGGGAGGGAGTTGTTGGTGCAAGAAGCAAGCCTAAGAGCTTTGCTAAATCTTATCGATTACTCTTATTAGTTATCTCACAAAGATGTAGTCATATGATTCTATGTTTATAAAGATAAAAGGAAAACATCTTCGCCTTATCTTGGTCAAATTTAAAAGCTAAAAGTACGACTATTCTCCTGGATGAAGGGACCCAAAATAAGTATCCAGCCTTCTACTCATAGGATAGAGAGAGTTTTTATTTGAATCTTGAGCGGACATTGTTGTACTTGCTTCAAGTGAGAGTAGTCCTCCATAACTTCCTTCTATCAAATGCACAATATGAATACACATTATGATTCATATATCTTGAGTATTCATTCTTTGTGCGTAGCTATAGTAGCTTGATGTAGTGAGTCAAGGTGTGTTGTTCATTTGTCTATGTGTGAGCATTCAATTTCCAAACTTTCACTTGAACCACTTACATAAGACACTTTTGCGCTTACATACAAAGTTTAATTAACTTTGAAGTAATAGATTTCAAGTTATAAAGATTGTAGTTACCTCTAAAGGATCTGCTTTCATGGCCTTGTTTTTGTCCACCTAGGAAAAGATGAAGAAGCACCATAGGGTTAGCAATGATAGGAAGTTGAATGTCAATATTAGAAAAAATGACTCCATTTGGTTTCTAATTTATGGCATCCAAGAGAATCAAAAGAACAACCTAGAAAGGGACCAAAAATTTTGGTCAAAAATATTTTAACAATAGAAGGACCAATGGTTCCAATCTTGAGAGAAACTAGATAAGATTTGAGGACATTGATCAAAGATTTACAGTCAGTTACAAGTATTGATGCCCCTTAACTCAAAAGATGATTGTTTGTAGGGACGTAGATACTCACCTTCTTATTGGAAAAGAAGATCCTAATCTGAAAGGTATTAATTTAAAAGAATCAGATCGAAGTTGTCTTTAGAGTAAGGCAACCACCAAAATTCTTTGAAGATCTCAATAGGAAGTTGTCCTTGAATCAGTCATGGAATCTATGAAATCTCAAAGTCAATGATCTTTGGCACCCTCGTATAGAATGCAAGAAGTTGAACCTTGTATGGAAAATTCTCCAGAAGGGAAGTGGGACCAACATGAGAGCTATTAATATCTACATAATTATATCCTGGTGTAAGAGCTACCATGAGGGTAGGGAGACCTTCTGTGTATGTGTATGTGTATGTGTATGTGTATGTGTATGTGTATGTGTATGTGTATGTGTATGTGTATGTGTATGTGCATGTGTATGTGTATGTGTATGTGTATGTGTATGTGTATGTGTATGTGTATGTGTATGTGTATGTGTATGTGTATGTGCATGTGTATGTGTATGTGTATGTGTATGTGTATGTGTATGTGTATGTGTATGTGTATGCATATGTGTATGCATATGTGTGTGTATGTGTATGTGTATGTGTATGTGTATGTGTATGTGTATGTGTATGTGTATGTGTATGTGTATGTGTATGTGTATGTGTATCTATATGTGCATCTGTATGTGCATCTGTATGTGTATGTGTATGTGTATGTGTATGTGTATGTTTATGTGTATGTGTATGTGTATACATATGTGTACGCATATGTGTATGCATATATGTGTGTATGTGTGTGTGTATGTGTATGTGTATGTGTATGTGTATGTGTATGTGTATGTGTATGTGTATGTGTATGTGTATGTGTATGTGTATGTGTATGTGTATGTGTATGTGTATGTCTATGCATATGTGTGTGTATGTGTATGTGTATGTGTATGTGTATGTGTTATTGTATGTGTATGTGTATATGTATGTGTATGTGTATGTGTATGTGTATGTGTATGTGTATGTGTTTGTGTATGTGTATGTGTATGTGTATGTGTATGTGTATGTGTATGTGTATGTGTATGTGTATGTGTATGTGTATGTGTATGCGTATATGTATGTGTATGTGTATGCGTATGTGTATATGTATGTGTATGTGTATGTGTATGTGTATGTGTATGTGTATGTGTATGTGTATGTGTATGTGTATGTGTATGTGTATGTTTATGTGTATGTGTATGTGTATCTATATCTGTATGTGTATGTGTATGTGTATGTGCATGTGTATGTGTATGTGTATGTGTATGTGTATGTATATGTGTATGGGTATGTGTATGGAAATGTTCATGTGTATGTGTATGTGTATGTGTATCTCAATGCATATGCATATGTGTATGTGTATGTGTATGTGTATGCGTTTTCAGGAAGAAGGAGGTGAAGCGAACTGTGCGGGGTTGGATCAAGCCCCTCTGGTGTGCACCGTTCCACTGTCCGGCGAGCGGCATATGCGCACTGGGTGCGTCACCGTCTCACTCTCTAGAGTGTGGTGATCCTCGTAGGGCCTTGCCCCTCCAAAGTGGCGAGACATGCGTGCGTATGCATGAGACTGTAGGCATCGGGAAAGAAACAAATTGGATACAGCACTAATACTCGGAATCGTTGTGCATACAAATCTCAATGATACAACAGAAATGAAACTAAAGTCCTCCAATAAAACTGAATGATACAAATATGCCCGCTACAGTGCGGTATGGTGATATATATATATATATATATATATATATATATATATATATATATATATATATATATATATATATATATATATATATATATATATATATATATATATATATATATATGCCGCCGCTATAGTGCGGATCAGCCAAATATGAACTAGACCCCTCGCTAGATTGCGAGAAATGGCCCACGGGATCCTGGCAGGAACTTTTCTTTACTTTCATCTTCGGCCCAATCTTCACTTCAAATGATCTCAGCAATGGCGTTTCTTCTCTTTACTTCAATAGTCTATAGAAACCTGGGAAGAATAATCACGGATACGTCCACGGGGGGGAATGCTTTGCTGCAGTCTTCAAAATCTTTTCTTCACTTCATATAAGCTCCAAAATCATCAAGTGGCTCGAACTTGGAGGGAAGATCCACATAAATGTCCACGGTGAGGTCGGAAATCATTAGTACATGATAAAGAAAACACATTATGCTTTTGGCTTATTCATTTCCACTTAGTAATTCTCTGTAATGTTCACACACATGTGAAGTATTTATATGGAAACAGATATATATGTGTATAGAAAGAAACCTTCTAACCGTTCACCATTACAATCAAGTGCATATTTGCATACATAATCATCAACTTGTCCATTACATCTTCTTACATCTTCAATTGTGTATCCATAGATGCTTTTTGAAAGAGTAAGTTACATTCACATAATCATATTCACACACCAAAATGTCTTCAATCTCTCCCAAAAAATATAAATGCTTACATGCATACGATTGAATTGTAAAACCTATTTCAATTAAAACACCATGTATAGCTCTATTTCTCTTTTTCCTCTCTTCCTTTCTTCTTTGTTTCCTTTCTTTCTTCTCTACCTTCCATTCTTTCTCCTCTCATTTCTTCCTTCATTTTTCCTTCTCTTCCATTTCTCTTTCCTCCTTCTTTTCCTTTACTCTCTTCCCTCCATTCTCTTTTTCCTCTTCTTCTTTTTATTTTCCTTTTTCTTTTCTTTTTTTCTTTGTTTCTATTTCTACCCTCTCTTCTTTTCCTCTATCTTTTGTCTTTTTTTCTTTTCTCTTATTTTTCCATTTTTTTATTTATTTAGTTTCATCGGTTTGTTTCTCTCTTTATGGGAGGAAAAGTGTGAAAAGGGAGAGAAAACCTCCTTGAACAATGTAAAACAGTTTGTCACTAAGGTCTACTAAATTGCATACTTCAATGTATTTATCTGACAAATACATATACTAAGTCAATCTGGTGTGTGTAATAAGCTACTCGTATGACTGAACCAATAGTATGAATGCAAGCAGCTTTAGTATTTACCTCTCTCTCTCTCTCTCTCTCTCTCTCTCTCTCTCTCTCTCCCCTCCCTCTCTCTCTCTCTCCTCTGCCTCACTCTCTCTCTCTCTCTCTCTGTCTCTCTCTCTCTCTGTCTCTCTCTCTCTCTTTCTCTCTCTCCGACTCTCTCTCTCTCTCTCCCTTGTTTCTTCCTCCGTGTCCACGTGCCAGTAGAGCCCTTTGTCTGAACATCTCTCTCTCTCTCTCTCTCTATGACATGTGACGACACCGCCTTATCCATCTGTGCCCGGATATCTTTCTCTACAGTTGACTGGCTCGAGTCTGCAACGCCGAGATTACCAGTGAACCACATCTCTCTTTCTCTTCTGGATATTGCAAAGTGCGGCCGATCATTGCATCCTGTCATCTCCAGCCGCCTATCGTGCTTTATCCAGCTAGCTCTCTCTACAGTGCTCAAGTGCCGCCTCCAAATACTCTCTCTACCAGTTGTATTTGCGCACCACTATATCTCTCTGATCATGCATATGTGCAACTACCGCCTGAGTATCTCTCTGATGTCATCTACCCATCTCTCTCTGTCTGCATGGCAATACAGCCGCCGACCCAATTCTCTCTCTCTCTCCCTCTCTCTCTCTCTCTATGACATGCGACGATGCCGCCTTATCCATCTATGCCCGGATATCTTTCTCTGCAGCTGACTGCCTCGAGTCTGCAATGCCCGGATTACTAGTGAACCATATCTCTCTTTCTCTTCTCGATATTGCAAAGCGCGGCCGATCATCGCATCGTGTCATCTCCAGTCGCCTATCGCGCTTTATCGAGCTAGCTCTCTCTACTGTGCTGAAGTGCCGCCTCCCAATACTCTCTCTACTAGTTGTATTTGCGCACCACTATATCTCTCTGATCATGCATATGCGCAACTATCGCCAGAGTATCTCTCTGATGTCATCTACCCATCTCTCTCTGTGTGCGTGGCAATACAGCCGCGGACCCAATTCTCTCTCTCTCTCTCTCTCTCTCTCTCTCTCTCTCTCTCTCTCTCTCTCCTCCCTCTCTCTCTCCTCTGCCTCACTCTCTCTCTCTCTCTTTCTCTCTCTCTATGTCCCCTGTTTCTTCCTCCGTGTCCACGTGCCACCAGAGCCCTTTGTCTGACCATCTCTCTCTCTCTCTCTCTCTCTCTCTCTCTCTCTCTCTCTCTCTCTCTCTCTATGACATGCGACACCGCCGCCTTATCCATGTGTGCCCGGATATCTTTCTCTGTGGTTGACTGCCTCTAGTCTCTAGTGCTTGGATTACTAGTGAACCACATCTCTCTTTCTCTTCTAGATATTGTGCAGCACCGTCATAATCTCTTTCTCTCTACTCTACGATGGGGTAAATCTCTCCCTTTCTCTCTCCACAGTGGTATGTCGTACGCATCAACAACCTATCATGTCTCCAGCGCTACGAATCGTGTCTCTCTCCAACTTTCTCTATACAAATCTCTCTCTCTTTCCTGCAGAATCCTCTCTCTAGTGCAGTAGCGTCGCTTCTCGAAAGCTTGAAAGCTTCTAAGCATATATGAAAACTTCTTACACGTGACGGACCTTTTTCTTCACCTAGATGCACTACCTTAATGCTTCAGTAAGAAGATGATTGAACGGAAATGGACAAAGACATACCTGGTAGGAAGATCCACAACAAGACCCACAGGGAGGAACAAATGAGGCTAGGGTACCTATTTATAGGCCTTCCCCTACATAGGACTTCTCTAGAATCTTCTAACATCCTTGTCTAACTTTCCATTCCCACATCACCTTGCACATTCATTTACTATTTTGGGAAAATCCCATCTCTTAATTCTATTTTTGGATTTTCCTCTTTTTATTTTTCCAATTCTTCTTTTTCTATTGTTGGTTCTTTTTCTTTTTCCCTTTTTATTTTTCTTGGACTATGGTTTTTGGTTTCACACTGCATATATACAGATTCATTAATTCAAAGGTTTTGACTTATGATAAAAGCCAATTTTAAGGGTCAAACCTAGGTTTCTCAAGAGTCTAAAGTTAGTTATTTACACACACACATCTAACCTACATATGTATCATGGTTTAACATCTCTCAATCAATCAAATTGGCCAAATCATACAAAGAACATATCACTTTTTAAGTCAAAACATCACACAAAACTCATAAAACAATGAACTTTGAAAAAAAACAATGCACACTCCCTACAGGATTTCATCCCGACATTCCCCCCTACTAAACCTGCACATCGTCCCGATGGGCCAATGTGCAAGATCCAACATAAGCGTATTAGGGTTCTTTTTGAAAACTCTTTCTATGTTTTACGTTTTTCTTTTCGAAATCATAACATGATCTCATGCAGTACATGTAATTTTTATAAAGATTAGTATAAATTTTAGAAAATTATGTAGATTCAAGCTTTACAAACATCATACTATGTTTCTGCGTCTACAATCTGAGAAGTAATCACATGAATAAACCGTTGTTTTTCGAGATCTTCTATTCGTTCAACTACTTCCTATCCAACTTCTCATTCTAAGTACTAGCATATACTTATGTTTCTACTAGCTCTGTTTGTAGAATATACCTCGATTCCTACTATTTCTCTCCTACTCTCCAACTCTCCATTAGATCTCTTTCATTTTCCTTTTTCTTTTGTATATTTCTTTTCTTTTTCTCTTCATCTCAGCTCAGCATTTCTTTTTATCTTTCATTTTCACAAATCGGCCTATGTCGAAATTGGGTGAGACTCATGGACTTGTCCGCCTGGCCAAGTTTACCCCACCTGTCTGCTGATCCGACGTAGCACACAACATACACAATGTCAACCCTACATGAAATCGACGTCAGCTCGTGGCTCTGACCACCCGACGAGAGTGAATCCACCTACCTACCGACCCATGCAGGCGCATGACAACAAATAGGTCAGGCCTACGATGAAACTAGCTACGGCTCGTGGCCTTGATTGCCCAGCCAAGGTGGTTCCACCCGCCTACTAGCCCATCGCAGCGCAGTAACAACATGCACACACATATAAGCTAGCTTGAGTATGAAGTTTTTTTTCATAACTCATGATCCATATGGAGGTAAGGTCTCGTAAGAAATGAATAGTAGGACCCAAAGATTCCCACTCACTAAGCGTTCAAATCAATGAGTATATACATGCACTCTGTCTATGCATTCCATCACATCCCTAAGCTTTCACTCTCAAAATCTCTACTCTGCTAACTGATCTGATTCATATAATTTCTAGTCATTCATGCTTCATGCAAACCCATAATAGATATTTGCTATCTTCATTCTACATGATTTTCTTAAATTCATACATATCTTTATCATACACACACACACACACATACATATATATATATATATATATATATATATATATATATATATATATATATATATATATATATATATATATATATATATATATATATATATATATATATATATATATATATATATATATATATATATATATATATATATATGAGATTGATTGAGAGATGTGTGCTGAGTAAGACATTTCAAAAAAAGAAAATCATTGATTAAGTGAATGATTGATCAAGTGATTGATCTCATAATAACATGATTTTAGAGAATTGTTGATAGGTTCAATAAACAAACATATTTCATTCCTTGTAAAAGGAGTCTTTCTACAGCTCAAGCTACTAAGTTAGTTATTAAATGTATCTTTCTGGATCCTGGTATTCCACAAGTTATTCTTTCATATCAAGATGTTTGTTTTTGTAGTCAATTTTGGGTTGCATTATTTCAAAATTGAGGTTTGTAAATAGTCTTTAGCTCTGCATTTCAACTTGAATGGAACAGGGAAAGTGAAGCTACGAATAGTAGTATATTAGATAGTCCAAGTAAGTGGGATGCAAAAGCTCCTTTACTACAATTTGCACCTATAATTGCATAAAATAACACAACACATACCAGTACGCAACCTGCTCTGTATGAAATTGTTTCTCGTAAAAATCTTCCCACTCCCATATCTATCACTCAAACTGATATATCTATCACTTATTCTTTTGCACATTATCATATTTTAACACTTCATGAGGTTCATGAGAACATTAAGAAGATTCAAGGATTTTACATGCATAATGTTAATAAGAAATGAGTAACTAAACAATTTAATGAAAATGAGTTGGTATGTTTACAAATAATTAAAAGAATTTTGGAAAATATTTCTCAACATCCTAAGCTTAAACTTGCACCATGTTACTATGGACCTTTCCATATTATTGAAAAAATAAATTGATGCTTTAAAATTAGAGATACCTTCTCATTTGACTATACATCATTCTTTTCATATTAGCTTATTGAAATCTTTTAAAGGAGCTTTACCACTTGCTCATATTTTAGATGATCCTCCTTTACTTGAAGAGGATGCTATAATTTTAGTTCCATAGAAAATAGTTGATTATACTGTTACTACTACATGCACTAGTAAGCAATATCATACATGGTTAAATATAAAAAACATTCACTTGAAGAATCTCAATGGATTCATAAGACATCCCTGACTCCACATTATCATCATTTGATTTCCGCATATAATTGGCAATCACATTAAATTATACTTCTCCATTTCCATGCATGTGTCTTTACATGGAACATGCTTATGATTGTTGAGCGATGGGACATGTTTCTAACCATCAATGTCTATTTTATTCTTATCAACTGAGGTCAGTTTCTTTTCAATTGGGAGGCATGTTATATTTTTTTGGAATAATAGAAAGTCATATGGATATTAATGTGATTGTGTTTTGATTTAGCAAGTAAAGAATCATGAGGGCATGAGTGCACGTGGATTTATCTAGAAACTTTTGAAGATATTTGAAAGATAGAATTTTATTAGATGTCTTAGAAAGCAACGATTTTGTAAAAAAATAGTGGATCACTTAGAAAGTGATGAATTTTTAAATAAACAAGATTTTTGTAAACACATGGTTTCTTGAAGCACTGTCCTCATGTATCTTTTATTCAATATGTAATGAAAAATACCTATAAATACATATACTTTGATAGACACATCCATATGAGTATATGAGGGGGGGATTGTTCCCAATCTTGTGTTCAGTCTCTTGTCTTTCTCTAGTATGTGTATGTTAATCTTAGATTTAATTTTTGTACTATCTTTGTATACATGCATATTCAAGATGTAGTCAGGACATAGTGACTCACATGCATTCACAAAGTTTTACTCCTACATGTCACATGCATTAATAGGTACATTAAACCACACACACATATATATACCATACATACAACAAATTCACATACATGGACCTTCTACATTTATAACCACATACAAATAGATACTCATTTATATGAGCACACTTATACATGAACAAAATTCCACATGCACATGTACACTTTCACATATAACCAAAGTTTTACACATTGAAACATCACACAAAGCATGCAACTATGTAATTTGAATGTACGAATCTTTAAATATATTCACACATAGGCATCTAGTTACGTACATAACTCATTACCAGTGCAATAGAGCGTGCACCTACAGTTTAAAAACTACGCGTGCTCTGTACATTTCATTTATGCATGTATTAGGTGCATGATGGGAAACAAATGATGCATAAAAATCAAGGTTTTATGGTATCTAAGCAAGGAAGCTTGCATCACTCACAACTCCACTTTCTTAGAGATGCAATCACTCTTCCTTACTCAGAACTATTCTCTCTTATTACTCAAAACTTGATTTATTATTTTTATTTACAATGATATTTAACTATCTAATTCATTTGTAGATGAACGTGCTTCTATTGGAATCAAGAGACATGTTTTCTACACATTTTTATATGCATATTTGGCATGCAATGGATCTCAAAATAGGTGTGAAGAATATTTTGGTTAACATGAGAACTAAGAAAAAAGACAACGCTTTTTTGAACTCTAGTTTACTCCCCATCACCTTCCTTCGATCTTGTCTTGCATTCAAACAATAAACATGTGATAAGAAATGGCAATCCATCAAAAAACTCATATATAAACATGCAATCCACAATAATACTTCACAAATATCTATCTTCAATACATTATGTGTAACGAGTTCAAAAACCTTTGCTCTTTTCACGGTCCATTCAAATTCCCGATTCGTAATTGGCTCTCAATCTTCACCTATACTCATAAACTCTAAAAACACATTACTAGCATCATATTTAAAAAGATTATTTGAAACAATTTCATCTACTTGATTAGCACTTACTTTTCTACTTATTTATATATTTATTTATTATTTACGTATTTAATTTATTAATTTAAATACTTATTTATTTGTTTATTTCTTTATATATTTATGTATATATTTTAGTTATTTATTTATATATATATATATGGTTTAGTTTATTATTTATTTATTTATTTATTTATTTATATTTTTATTTATTTTTTTATTTATTTACTTGTATTTATTTGCTTACTTATTTATTTATGCTTTATTTTTATTAATTTATTTATTTCTTTTATGTATTTAGCTATTTCTTTATTTCTTTATATATTTATATATCTATTTATTTATTTATTTTCATATTTATTATTATCCACCTCAAAAATTCAAAACATAATTATTAAGTATTTATATACTTATATTTACAAAATACACTTTTGAATTTCTTCTAAGTTCAATAAATTAATTTCCAATATATTTTGACAAATAAAGGCTCCCCAAAGACGGTATGTCTAAAAACAAGCCATCTTTCAATTGCATCAATCAGGATTGCATTCATAAACAGTAAATATGTATATAAGCCACGTTATTTGCTTGTCTACCTCTTAGCGGCTTGTGTGGTGTATGTAATTCTTAGAAACTTTGGAAATCCATGCTTCAGGTATATGAAGGTAGATATCTTTATTTGTGATTCTTTCAAATTCACGAGATGCAAAATCAAGATATGCAGTTTCGAAATTAAACATATTTGGTTTACCATCAAAACGTCCTTGCAAACACAGGTTTCATTCTATTTTCCGTTTGGAATCATTTGAAGAAATTTCATCCTTCTCATCATCTTCTTTTATATTTCCATCTTTATTAGGTAGGGGTTTTTGAATCAACTCGTTTGAGTCCCACTTCGGATAGATGTGTTCATCATGCTCAAACATTGATCCATATTCATATTTGAAAACTTGAGTGAGATCATTCCTTTCTACCCGAGTTCCCAAAATTAAAAGGTCCACTTCTTCCAATCTATTCAGTAGCTCTTCATCATCACTTTTGAAATCCACTCGCTCTTCCTCATGGAGTGATTCAATGTCGTCAAAATTAAGAAACTCTTGTTCATCTAAATCACCAAACCCCTCTTCATTCAAACGCTCACTATAGTTTTCTACACCTACTTCCGTCCTCTCTTGCCTATTATCCTCAAAGGATACGCTTAGACCACATTATTTATCCATCTCGTCGATCATCCACTCTTGGTCAAGTGCATTCTCACATACGAATCCTTCTACAGCTACATGTGAATCAAGTGATTCTTCATTCAATTCATAGTGGCTAAATCTAGCCTCTTCAGTGGATTCATAAATTTCTATCCTTTCATACTCACCCTCACTTAGTACAAATTCTTCATTAGATTTGTCATGCACTTCTATGAGTATTTCATTTGACATTTCATGCTCATTCATATTCTCATAGGAACCCAACTCAGCATGATACTTATTTGCCTACATTTCACTATGTGAATGAGCAATCGAGGACTTATTTTCATCCTTCTCACGATCGTTCTCATACCCCTCTTCATGGAGTGTCACATCATCCACATACATATCACTCTCTAGAACTCCAATTAGTGGTTTATCCTCTATCGTATAAGTAGGATCATTGTCGTGCATCTCTTGATACATATCTAATGTAATATCACTTAGAGGAATATCAAAAACTTGATCTGTAATTGAGTTATCCTCATGATGAGCATCGCACTCATCATATTTGCATGCATATCACTTTTTAGAGAACTACTTATTGACATCTCTTTGATCTTGACATCATTTTTGTTGGCATGATTTCTATTGAGAATTTCTTCATGTTCATCTTGAGACGACATCTTTGGCTTTTGGCTTATTTTATATTTTGGTTTAATATTTATATCATTACTCTCTATGATATGCGAGGAGTTTGTTGGACGAGAAGAAGCTTCATATTGATTTCTTGTTTGAGTATCTTAATTTTTTATTTTATTTTTTTTTGAATAAGTTGGTATTTGGTTAGCTTCTCCGAGCTCCTTTACTCCTTTCCTCATTAGGGTTTGTACTTTTGACACACTTAAACATGTACTTATTGCAAAGACATCTACTATCCTATGACAACTAAAAGGTTTAGGGTTCTTATCATTTATTATTATTGGTTCTTCTGATGAACCTCGATATGATTATATATGTGGTTTCCAGTCATACTTCTTTGTTTTTGGATTGGATTTTCTAAGTGTTTTTAAGTTTGCATATTATTCTCAAAGCTTGGCATGCATGAAATATGTGCACATGCTATCTCCGCATGAAGATACAATTTCCAATCATTTTGGAATTTCTCAAACATTTGCTACTTTCTAACATATCTTGTTATAGAATCATGAACAAGTGTCCAATCCTCTATGAATCCCGATTCCGAGTCTAGGTCTTGCAAAAATGAAATTAGTTTCTCTCGGGCTCTAACATCTATTGCCTGTAGGAATATGAACACCCTTTCATGAAATTAGTTTCTGTCGGGCTTAACATCTATTGCCTATAGGAATATGAACACCCTTTCATGCATTATACATCTCTGGTCATACTCCGACATATCTTTGAAATGCTTCTTGAAATCTTTTTTAACTTCTCGGATCAGTTGGTTCTTGGGTATATGAACCCACCTCAGGAAGGACTTACGAGTCACTTTCTCTACGTCCTCTAGCATGAACTGCCTGAGGAGCATCAATTTATATTGCGACCATGTCGTATGATTTATTTGCATGATTTGATCGTGTAAACTATATTCATACGCATAGGCAAAGTTTTCACATAATTCCATATCCGTCATCGGACTCAATTAGAAACCTAGGTATTTGGCCTTGAGTTCATACTCTTTACACAACCTACGTAAATTTTTGCCATTAAAAAACCCACATCGCTTTACTAGTCGCTCATGGACCAATTGGCTGGCTTTTTTATGCCTATCCTCTTCCTGGAACCTTATAAATTGGGCTAAGGGATCTTCCATATTTGAAGTGCTAGGTTTGTTAACTAGATTGTCAACTTGTCTTTTCAATTTTCTACCTCTAGGATTCACTCACCCCCTCCTTTCACATTGCATTCACCAGGTATGTGGAGTAGTTAATAAAAAAGGAGGAGAAAGGTGAAAGCTAGTTGTAGCTTTGACTGAGCTTGAATTTGAGTCCGAATGGTCCAAAACAAGTAGCTTTTGTGGTTCCTCTTTACCTATACCATATGAAAAACAGATTTATAATGTGTTGAGCTTGAACCTTTGATTCAAAGAAAAACTAAACCCTTTAATTCACTTCCTAGATTTCTATTTAGGAGGTCCTCCTTGATGTTTCTTATCTCAAATGCTAGAAGTTAATGGTATGTCGAGTTGTTCTTGCTGAGGAGGGTAGGGAATGAGTGAATACATTCTCGAGATATTAGAGTTCTTCTCCTTAGACTCATGATGATGACTTCTTAAAACACATAATGCAGCAAGTGCAGCGCATGGCTTCAAGCTTCTTCCTTTTCAGTCGTCGATAGCATTTCTGTTTCTTTCTTGATATCCACTATGCGTTAAATATGTACGCAAACCATATAATGCGTGTCATCGCTGAAGTTCAGATATGGTATATGCTATGTAAAAGATGCCAACATTTTTAGTAATTTAAAACATATGACAACTGTCAAGATCGTTAGTACAATCATGAAACCACTAATAGTCAACTTAGAATTGAGCAGAAGGGAAACAAAATCATTTAAACCGAAGCTTTATGATAAAACGTACAATTTCAATGCTAACCTTTGCTCCTTCACTACAAGTAAAAAGAAATTGGATACGTTGCAAACCAACTGAAATATTCAACCCATTCTATGGGCATCCTTCTTGAGTTCTGCATGCTCCTGAAGGCTGCATAATTTGAAGAAAGCTCTTCACTATACAATTCACGAGGTTCTTTGGCGTCTTGAGTAATTGCATGTTAGACTTCTCCAATGCCTTGTTGCCTTTCTTTGTATTGCACACAGAAGATGCTGTCACAAGATTCCTACAATTCCATTCTCCACCTTGTGAGTATGGAATGACATGATCGACTGTCACATTATCGTGACTGCCACAATACTGGCATCTTTACTTGTCTCGTAAAAAACAAATATTAGTTCTATTTAGTGATAACTTGGCCCTAGATTGCACTCGTGTATAAACGTAGTCAGTTATTCGTAAAACAGCTGGAATGAGAAAGGGTCTACTAGATGAACTAATCACTTGGTCATAGTATTCTAGTACATCAGCCTTTTCAAGAATTTCCAAGCAAAGAGCTCATCTCCAGCATACCTTCAACTTTAAACAATGATATGTATAAATGGCGACTCCAAAATAAAGTTTAGCGCAACTGCTGTAAAAAAAAAAAATGATTTGGTCCTTCCTTAAAGCTCTATTTGCAGCGCTTCATGTAGATATAACGTTTATCCCTTACGCAGACAACTACAACTCTTCAAACTACAACTCTTCCTTCGCATTAATAGAAGTTGCCCTTCAACACGTATAATAGTAAGTGTGTTGAGATCATCTCCATTACCAGTTTCTGACCACGGCCAGATCTTCAAAACTGCACACTCAACACGGGCTACTACATTAGCCATCCCAAACAAAAGGCCCAATATATAACAGGAGACTTATCACGTTTCATCGATAATACAGAGTATATTTTGCTACATTCTTTTCTCACGCAGACGAAGATGGGAACACATCTTTCACAGCTGCAGCGGAGTCAGCTCCTCAGTTTGCGGATGCCGTCCTTACTATATGCATACATTGTACGTGGATGACTTTTTGCGTCTGAACTTTGGATGAAGATCGCAAGAAAGTTGAAAAGCTGCCCCCGACAGAGGAGGCGCACCCATTAGAAATTGCTTGTATTCAGTATCTTTCTTATTTTGAACTTTTCTGGAGGAGCCCCCATTTGTTTCCTTTGCAAGTGGTGCATTCGAGCCCTCCAAAATTAAAATCTGCCCTCTTCTTCATACTTCTGTGCCGAATCCCAATCAAGTGCCCGTTGCTAGCTTCTTCCATATAGAGATAGAAGGAGCGCACATCGATGGAGAGCTGCCACCCTCAAAATATATCCATGCAAAAATATCGAGTACATGATTGCTACATCAGATATGATATGATCTAAATTCATCGAGTTTAAAACAAAATGGTGAACCCATGCTTGATTAATAAACTTGACTTCCAATCATGATCACACCATGGCACACCAAAAGAGCTATAGTAGGCATGACAATCGAAGTACGTTGTGGGTGGCCTTGGACTAGCCACCAATCCCACAACTGCACACACACCCAAAGTCCTCTTATATGCTTGATAGTACAAAGGTGGGAACTTAGTGCCAAAGTGCGATGAGGTAAGCTCTTGTGAGAATTGCAAATGAGGGCCGATCAAAGTGCCGAAGTGTGTGCTAGAGGAAGAGGGTTAGAGCCCTTGGAGTAGACAACAAAAAACCCCTTTATGAAAATGCCAAAATTAAGGGTGGAAACCATTACAAAATACTATTTGTAACTAATACAATGTGAAAAATAGCTTTAGAAAATAAACCACCACCAAAATGTCCGCCAAACACACAACCAAGACCTCCACCTGTCGCTCTGATACCATGTAGAGAGTACACGCATGGAAGCAAAATGAAATGAAGATTGTACTCACAAAACAAAGTGTATGTGAGACTCAAAATGAGTAGACCATGAATGGGTAAACTCATGTAGATCAGAAATGAGCTTGCCAAGAGCATGGAGTAGGCTCCTCAGTTTTCTAACCAAGTACAAATGGGGGGAGAGGCCCTTCTTATATAGATTTGGGAGGGGCTCTCCAAAGTACATCGCATGTGGGATAATTGATCTGAAAGGAGAACGAATACAACCGGTGGATGCACATGGCAAGGTACCAAAATACAAAGCAAGTACAATATAAAATGGAACTAAACTAGAAATGAAGTGCCTCCTAGATACAGAATGGAGATGCATTCATGCGGATACAAATGTAGATCAAGTAGGAGCAATCATGTCGTCAACAAAAAAACAAATATATTGCAGCGGCATAGCTTTTCCTCTGTCCCAACAATTGTTGATTGATGAATAGAGGAAGCACAACTTTGTTCGGATGAAATTATAGCCCATTGGCTATATATCACCGTAATAAACTAGGGTTTTTCTTTAAAGAGCAATGAGAGTATCAAGAAACATTCCAAAATAAAAAACCAGAAAATCAAAACAAAGTTATCGTTTTCGAACTTTAACAACAAGCACGGAAAATAATTGTATGTTGTGTACATGCACGAGGACTTGATTGTTTTGCTCTGTAGGTTTTTACATTGCGAAAGCCATGAATAAGACTTGAAAATATCGTGACATCGAATGGGTTTTCAACATCGAAGGCTTATCTAATAGTCATGCAACAGATTCGCAGCTTTGTTTATCCCGAAAGCGTTGACGAACAGAATGGTCGGCTTCGACGAAAGCGTTGAATATCGAATAGTCATCCAACAGATTTGCAGCTCTGTTCATCCCGAAAGCGTTGACAAACAGGAGTTCGGCTTCAATGAAAGCGTTGAAAAGAATGTTACCAAGATTTAGGAAAAGCTCGAATGGCAGTCCAGTACAGCTGTCCGTGACGATCACCTATCCATAATCCGCGTTACTCAAAACTCCACCTTTCTGCTCAAGGAAAGCCTTGACGGAAAGGATGGTCGGCATCAACGAGGGCGTTGACAAAAACTTTGATCAGCTGTAAGAATGTGGGACCTTCGCTGTTTTGAGTATTCTCTATTGGAGGTTACGCTGCTGTTGCGCGGTTAGAAGAGCGTGCATTGACGACTACCTTATAAATGCAGAAGTGCTCTTCGTCGATCAATACAACCAGCACCTAGGACAATCTATCCGCGTTATTTATCTCCGCTTCGTCTCCTGGTCATCCAGATGACCACTGCATGTACTATTCATCGTTGCATCCTTCTGCACATCACCACCTACGCTAACCAGGAGTTCCTTAAGCGAACGCCTTCAGTCACCGAGGACTTTCTTAAGCGAACAGAAGTTCGTTCAGCATTTCTGTGATGCAGAAGGTCAGCATAAGCAGGACGCATATAGTGGTCACTGACGTCTCCCACTTCAAGGATCTGGTGCATGAAATGACAGGCTGCCATAATACAACCAAAGCTCCGGAGACCGTCTCTTCGAAAGTCTCCTCCACCACTGGGGCTGTATCAGCTGGCCCCACGACCGTTACAGGTAATGTGTCGCGCCCTGGTGGTCAGTGACTTGCTGCAATAGTGGAGGAAGGAAAATCAGGATGGCGTGGTAAAAGCGCCTGACCCGTTGAAGATAGGAGAGGATGAAACCGCTAGAACAACAGAGGAATACAAGCTGTACACAAATGCATGCGCGCTTGATAATCTCATTATAGAATTTGCATCGTGTCAATGTATAAAGTATTCGAAGTCGACTATACAGTCGTGGTGGGCGTATTCCCCACAGCCTGTAACTTCATATCACTCCTCTTTTGGACGTGCTACCCATGTTTTCAGCAACTTTCAATCTTACTTACTACCTTCGGAACAAATTTATCTCAGTTTTAACAGTTCGTGTCGTGTTTTGCTGAGCATGACAGACTATAACACACGCTCACAGATTCTGTGTTCCATAGTGATTTTCAAGGTGAAAACATTTATTGATAGTTTGTAGAATTTGGCAGCGTCGACTAGTCCATGTTTTAATAGCTTAGGTTTTCTCAACAGGGAGTCTTCATCCTACAAGCCTTTAAATTCTATTTAAACTAGATTTTCAGAAACCTTGGGTTCTTAGATCGCCTGTCCTCTTGACTTATTCTGGCTACCTTCTGTATAGCATAATCTGCTGAGTAAACAATGAAAAAAACCACAACGTTCCTTAATGCTCTCACTATAGTCATTATAAATGAATGAGATAGCTTGTTATATTCTTCTATTTAACACATTTGAATGTATCTAAAAGGGCTCTATTACTCTTACCATGCTCTCATATTTGAGCAAACTTGTGAGTTCCTTCTTCCATAAATAGAAGATTTTTTGTACATGAGCTATACTTAGAAGTTATCAGTTCTGTATAGCCTTTCGAGATTCATGTTCCAAGGTACCATAATTTATTATTTCATACATTGAAAGCTTAGGGAGTCTCCTAAGGAGCCCAAGTGAAACATAGGCTACTTTAGAGTAGCTTTTTGCCACAATCCTCATATCTTTGCATACTGTTTATAACTTCTCACACTATTATCCTAGCATAGTCATACTCTTCACATTGGCAATGATTGGTACCCTTCTTGAGTCGACATGTTGTATCAAAGAAACTACTTATCATAGTATCTAAAGATAGAGGTGTATTTGCAAGGGGGCAATCTGTATGGATACAACACTTTAGATCAGCTAATGCCTATACTTAATACCAAAGGAAAACCAACTGAACAGGAGAAGAAAAGGTTAAATACATGCTTTGAAAAGGATTCTTTAGAAAGGTTATACATTCTAAACGCGAGCACCAAGGCAGCCAAGAATGAAGTATGGATCAAGTTGACGTGAATCAAGAAGCTAATATTGTAGAACAATTGGAGAGATCATTGATGGAGAAGACTTTGATGAAAGTTATCAATGGAATGAAGGTTGATGAAAAGTTGGAAGCATCCACGGCTGCTATGGACTTGTGCATGGATATGCAAGGGCCACACCTCAACGCTTTCATGGGACAAATCTTTAATCATGAGACCAAAATAATCAATAACGGTGAGAATAGAAACATCTATTATTCGTTTGCCCTTCCGATAGGTAAAAGTAAAGATAAAGATGCCAAATGAAAAGGCAAAAATTCTAATGATGAAGGAACCACCTACCTAGGTAGCTTTGCCCCATGTGGATTAAGGAATGTTATCACACAACATTGTTTCAAGAACCCAAGGAAGAGAAAGAGAAAGAGGTTACAATAGAGGTGGATATGGATCTCCTAGAGGTAGATACAAGAATTCATATGAATATAAAAATGATAATTATAACAAAAACTACCAACGATGCGAGAAGTGAAGACGAAATTACAAAAAACTATACATATGATGAGTTCCAAAAAGATTTACTCTTGCTCATGAACATGGTAATCAAAGAAGCTAAATCAAATGAGCGTATGTTCTTTATTCATTAAGGTTGCTCAAATCATCTAGTAGGGAAGTTACCAATGTTTTCATACTTAGAACATCTAAAGAATAAGAATGAGTTCCAAAATATGAGATCCCACAAGGCACCCTATGGAGAAATGTAAAGTCTTCCACTGGTAATATTAATGAGATGACCAAAATTCTTTATGTATCTAGTGTTACTAACAACCTGATAAGTTTATGTGATACTTTGGAGAAAGGGCTTTATATGAGGTTCAGAACGCATGAAACATATGTAGTGGATCCATATCAAGGATAGCCAAAGGGTTAAAAAAGAAGTATATTATTCATCTTTTAAGTCCGCAACACTAGGAACGTAGCATTATTCAATCATGATACCCAACGTTTCTGATAGCTAGAGCTTTGGCATAAAAGACCGCCTCACATTGGAGAAAGAATTCTTAAGAAAATCAATAGAGATGAAGGTGTGCTACCTTGAATTTCAAAGAAAATATTATTTACAAGTGTAGTGAATATGCATTTGGGAAATCTCATAGGCAACCAGTCACAGAAAACAAGTGCATACATGGAGAGTTAATTAAGGCTTTCCAGATAGACATTTGGGTATGAAACAAAGAGCCATCTAGCTCACAATCAAGGTTCTATGTATCATTCATAGATGATTGTGGTAGATGGAATATATTTTATTTCATGAAGCATAAACATGGAGTGTTCTCATGTTTGAAGAAGTATCCAGGTCTAGTGAAATCAAACATATAAACCCTAAAATGACTAAGTTTTGATGGAGGCAGAGAATACTCCTCTCACTAGTTTGATTCTTGCTTACAACTCACATATATCAAGGGAGAGATAACCACTAGACACGCACGTCAATAGGATGGAATATGAAAGAGGAGAAATAGGATCATTGTGGAACGAGAAAGGTCCATGTTGAACAAAGAGAAATTATCAAGTACATATGGGTAGAGTATTCATTGCCCATTACCTAACAAATAGGTTTTTGTAAAATCCCTCAATGGTGTGACTCCTTATGAAGCATGGAATGGAAGGACACTAAGCTTAGCTCCTTTCAATATACTTGGGTGCAGTATACATACCTACCAGTAAATTTGATACTAAGGGAGAGAAATGTATCTTTTGGGTATGTACTTACTCAAAAGGGTTTATATACTATAACCCCAACACCAAAGGCTTTGTCAAGATTGGAGTTGTAGTGTCTGATAAAAGACAATCTTGGTGTGAAGATTGTAGAGCAGAGGATCTATGGGGAGTTCAAGAGGAAGGACCCTTGGAGAGATTGGGTCCTTGTATATAGAAAATGGTGTTTTCTCTCCAAGAGCATATTCTAAAAAATAGAGATAACTTTAGTCAAGTTGTGTTTGGATCTGTGATGTTCATACTATTGAAGGTGAATGAGGTAGAATGTTAAAGCTTGGGGAGATGTCTCCTAGACCCCACATCTCTTATTCTCTCTCTCTCTCTCTCTCTCTCTCTCTCTCTCTCTCTCTCTCTCTCTCTCTCTGTGCCACCCTCCATCTCCCCCCACCCGTGGCCCTCCATGCACCACTCCCAATCCACCCATCTCTCTCTCTCTATCTATCTCTCTCTCTCTATGTCTCAAGAAATCTTCTTTCTCATGGCAAGGATGCAAAAAAGTGTAGCACTCTTGAGTATTTTAGCTATCAAAAATTGGAAGCTCTATCACACAGATATGAAGGATGCATTTCTCAACGCATAGAGTCTAGAAGAGTTATACATAGGTCAACCAAATTTGCTTGGACACTTACATTGTCATGAACATGTTTGTATATTATGGAAGGCCTTGTATGGGATAAACAAAGCTCCAAGAGCTTGGAATAATATATTTGTAAGTTATTTGCAGGACAAAGTGTTTGTAGTGAGCAAAGAAAATCCTTCTCTCTTCATCAAAAGATCGCATGGAGACATCATATAACTTGTTTTATATATGTGGACGTAATGATGTTGAAGGTATTAGAAGAATGAAGGTACTAATGAAGTAGAAATTCAATATTGGTGACTTTTACTTCATTGGATTGGAAGGAGTATATAGAGAGAAGGGTACCTATCTTACTGAGACGAAGTATAAAGATATGTTAGCCAAGCTCAAAATGGCCAGTGTTAAGGTTGAAGATGCACCCATGGGAATCAAATCTAAGATCTTGATGCAAGGGAGAATGAAAAAGGCACCAGAGACAAAGAGTTTATGTCTTGAAACAGGAGAATAAAGCAATAAAAATCTACATAGAAAATAGAGCACACGATGGCATGTTGTAGTTTTATTAAGGAATTTCCATACCTAAGAAAACTCTAGCATCCAGTCTTGTTATAAATGTACGGCACATATTTGCTCGTACGGCGCATATTTAATTTGAATAGTACGGCGCATATTTTCTCTGTACGGTGCATATTTGCTCGAGGCATCTACGCGCATTAAAAAGGTATAAAAAACGATATGTGATTTTGTTACAATTAATTTCCTTCGTTCTTGTCTTATTTTCTTTTGT